>VCCN01000192.1:899237-911847 GCA_006491835.1 Architeuthis dux | reverse complement strand
TTAAACATTGGTATAATAACAATTTTATTTTTTCTCCCGACCAGTTTCGCCCAAGTTGGCATCCTCGGGGGAAAATTTCTTTGTGAAAAAACTTTTAATCAATTGTTCTTTTTGAAGAATGTTTTTTTTTGAAAAACAGTTAAAAAAATGCTGCATTTGTTTTTCAAACTCACGTTGTTCAGGGAAACAAAACACTATAGATAAAGTTGAGTAAATATGAATGTTGTGTATCTATAGCAACGTAATATACTTGAATATACTTGAAATAGGCTTTTTTTGACAGCAGTTAATTGCATCATTAAGCCAGCTTCAGTGTAGTTGGGCTGGGTTTAAATTAATAAGGAAAATGGTAGTTAAATTTGGTATGTCTGATATCAGAATAAAGATTATTTTTTTAAATATTGATATTCTCGGATGTGACCATCTTTTCACTTAGGCTGTTCCATGCGTTTACATATGTTTGTACTCATTTATATGTGTGTGTGTGTGTTCTATAAATCTTTATTTGAGAAAATAAATTTGTTGCTCTAAAACAGAGTGAAAAAAGGTTGTCTTATTTAATACCTGTTGCCATTCAAATTGTGCAGGCAATAATGTGTTGTTGATTAACACCACTTGATATTTGCATGGAACATTATGGTAGAGTCCTTCCAAGCGAAGTTGACATGATTTCAGTATGACTTGTGGGTTTTGTACTTCCCCATAAACAAGGACAGTGCTGCAAGAAGAACAATCAATCTTTTATTGTGTTTTCTAAAATAATAATCAATTATTTACAATCCATATGATGGATTATAAATAGTTGATTTTGTTTTTTTGGCTATATATCATATGCAATATGTATTATATAGTATTATATATAATGCACTGTTTGGACTACCTAGAGGTCACAAACAGGTAAAGAGAATCAGACTTTTAGTATTATATACAGTATCGCCCATACATGAGTACACCCCTACCACTTTTTAATATAAAGTTCATTTTCTTCTAAACCAAATATAGCAGGATTTTATTATTTCTAGTGGAACATTATACAATCAAAGTATTATTTATGACTAAACACTACAGCATTGAAACTCTGTTGCCAAAATTATTTTTACTCCCCATTATTTCTATTTTTACTTCCACAACTTGAGTCTCATGAAAATTACTGCTGTGAAAAAAATACAGAAATACCTTGAATAGTGCAGTTTTTGATGTAGTACAGTTATGGTATTGCTGTACAAATTAATGTAACTAAGTATAGGCTTAAAAAGAACACTTTAAATTATAATAAGACCTTGAAAAGTGCAGTTTTGATTAGTACAGGTTTTGATGTAGTACAGTTAAGGTGTTGATGTACAAATTAATGTAACTAAGTATAAGCTGAAAATGAACATATTAAATTATAATAAGACCTTGAACAGTGCTGTTTTGAACAGTGCTGTTTTGAACAGTGCTGTTTTGAACAGTACAAAAACTTTTGAAACATATTAACCACACTAATCAAGGTATACCTGTAATAGATTTTTACCTTTGTCCTCCACCCACAACTTGTACAGAAATATATTTGGTAAATGAGAGTACATTTTGAGCATTGTAAGTGATAGACACTTTGCAAGACTCCATTGGCTGGAGAGTTCCATTCTCAGGGTCGATCTTCAACTCAGTCAGATCCTGGAGAAAAAAATGGAGAAGTTATTAAAGGGTCATTTAACATGAATTGTATCAATATTTATGGGTACATTTTACTTATCCTTAAACCACTAATAAATTCTTCCTCCCACCTAGGCTGACTGAAAGATTATATGTGAGATTCTTCTCTTTAGATAATGTTAGGGCTGTTTTCTTTCTCCTAAAATTACTGTTAAAAATATTTTGATAGTGAACAGAAATAGAAAAGTAATTATTTTAGTGTCTTGTTTAGGAAGATGCAAAAGGTTGTTTTTCCCTTTTTTGCTTTCATGAAAATCTTTTTATACCTGTTTTCAAAACTATTAAAGAAGATATTGTTTTCATGTCTTAAAGACAACATATTAATCACCACTACCCACAACAGACCGGTTTGAACACCATTGCTGGGTTTAGGTTATTTATGTGTTCTGACATTTATATGTATCTATCTATCTATGTATCTATCGATGTATCCAGACTTTGCCCAGCCCTAACCGTTCATAGTAGAAACTTGAAATTTTGCACACACACTCCCTTCAATGAGTAGTGAAAACACTTTGTTTTGTTTATTGAAAATTTACCCTCTAAATAGGTTTTTAGTGGGGGGTTCAATTTTCAATGTAAGTTTATCCTAAACTGATCCCTTAATTTGTGTCCGGCCACATTCATGCTTGTTTTGTTTTTTAAATCATTGAATTTACGGTTCAAATCTTACTGGTAGCATTTTCATCAAAGTAACTTAATTTTACCACAACCACTATTTGATTTATGAGGTAAAAAGAAGCATATATAAGTGGCAGTAATTCATAAATTCTCTTGGAATGCTAGTTTTCAATTATTATTCATTTTTTACTAATATTTATGTCATAACCCTCTGGACAACAGGAGTCGGCTTGTGCTATTTTTAGAAGCACTTCCTGTTGTCTAGACAGTTTACCTTGGGGTCAACCTCAGCTTCCCTAATTTGCTATGCTTTTAGGCAATACTCACCAGTCAGAATCAACCTGCTAGTCACACCTATTTCACTGATACCTTGTATTTTTACATTTTACACCAGAAAATATTAGAGAAAAAAAAATTGACAATGCTTCATCTAAGAAATTTGAATACTATAACATATTTTCAGTAAACGATATAAGAAAGAAATCATTTTTATTTATACTTTTATTTGCAAAAAAGAAAAAAGCTAAACAAACCATTGTTACTCCAAGGAATGGGATAAAGTAATTAAAATAACCTTTAAACATATTTACCAAATCTGATTTTGTTATCTCTTGAACTAAGAACTCAGCTTCAATTGGAGATTTGTTATTCAGAGTTATTTCCCTTGTTGCACCTTCTCCATTACAAACAAGACCAAAATCAACATTAGGTTCTTCAATAACAATATCAGCTCCCTAAAACAAAAACATATAAAAGTAATCACTTATAATACAACAATTGAGAGGAATGAGAAAAAACAACAATCAGATACAAAGGCAAGAGTTTGGCAAAGTAGGACGACTTAACTGTCAGAAATGGATTGCATCATAAGGTCTGATTTGAGTGATCAACACTACAGATGCTAACATTTTTTTAACTTTTATACTAAGCCGGCACGGCAATGACTGTTTGAGTTTTAGTAAAAAAACAATTATTTAAAAAAAATCTTTTTTTTTTATTAAATCAACCATTTTTATTGATCAGTCAAATCAGTCCTTATGATACAATCCATTTTTGATGGTTAAGTCGTCCTACTTTGCCAAGAGTTTAATATGTAAAATGTCGCCATGACGTTAAAATAAATATTAATGGAAGGAAAATAATTACAGGTATCCCCCCTCCCCCATAACGACCGGGTTCCGTTCTGGTGACCAGGTCGCTAAACGTAAATGGTCGCTAAATGAATGCCTTGTTTTAGGGCTTAAATATCCAGCCTTTGTTCCCATGCAAATAGATGCATTTTTTTAATGAATCTTTTTACGATCAGTCTTGATTGTAAGTGCGGTTGGTCATTAAATGAGTAGGTCGTTATTTTAAAAATTGCTACACAATATTTTATTAGGTATCTATTAATCATGAAATAAAGCTAAAATCAAATGAAGGAATTAATCCCTGCTATCCACAACACTAGTTTATTTATGGGTTTATGTTATTTATGTGTTCTGACATTTATATGTATCTATCTATGTATCTGGACTTTGTCCAGATCTAACTGTTCATAATAGAAATTTTGCACACACACTCTCCTCAATGAGTAGAGAAAATATTTTTTTGTTTTTTGAAAATTCTCACCCATAATAGGTTTTTAGAGGTGGTTTAATATGCAATGTAAGTTTATGCTACATTGGTCACTAGTTTGTGCCCGCTTGTTTTTTGAAAATTCAGACCTTTTTTAGTGATCACAGCCCAACAAAAGGCGAGAGAAATAACTTATTCATTGATCACCCGCAACACAGCATATATGGGTGGTGGTGATTCATAATTTCCCTTGTTATTTTTGTTTTATACAGGTTTTGAGTAATAATCCGGAAGAAAGCAAATCTCATTTACTTTGATATTAGCTTGTACGTTGTAACATATAGGTTCGTGCTGGTATTCCAAATAACATTTCAGTTGATGATTAATGGGTCCTGGGCGACATCCAGTCACATACAGTATCAACTCAATCTCCTCAGTTGGAGCTACAAGCAAGAGATAAAAAGATAATGCAAACTCATGTATTCATAACAGCAATAAAGGTTTTAGAAAAGCCTAAGCCAGAACTTATGTAGACTTTAGAAAAAAAATTTTAAAAAAAAGTTTTATGCATATTTCATATAAGTAAGAGAAAACATTGCATTCTTTATGCTTCATTCATTTGAATAAGGCAAAAAAAAGAAGAATGAAATTATATTTGAAAAGTCTTTTGGTGATACAGAATTTTAAATGTTAAACAGGAACAACTACATATACTCATATATTTGGGCAGCAATCCTTCATTTATGCAAGTCTGGTTAAATACAACAGACAAGGAACATCTTGTTAATTTTTTATTAGATTTTTCTTGTTTCTGTACAAGAGAACATGTCTTTGGATCCATGGAAGGTAGTGTTTGTCCAAAAGTGTTTTGACTGAGTGCTAAACAATTAGCCATTTTCAAGGTTTTGATGATTCCTCAATTATTTAATCAGTGTATTGGTTTAGCGTGTTAATGTGATGTCTAATGTTTCTGCCCAAACATCACATGTGGATGTAAGGAAATCCGACAGAATGGTAGATTTAATTTGACAACTTGGAAAAGAAACTATCTAATCTAAACACCCACACCCTACCAGCTCTAAACCACACACAGAACTTTCAGCTAAAAACTAGGTCACCTGCCTCCCTCCTTCAGCTTGTTTTTGGATGAAAGTTCTGTGTGTGGTTTAGAGCTGGTAGGGTGTGGGTTTTTAGATTAGGTGGTTCTGTGTATCAGATATTAAGTAAAGCTTTGTACATAGGGTGTGTGATTTATGTTCCCTGGAATCCTCATACTTATCTGAACAGGATTCAAAAACTAGGTCACCTGCCCTCCCTCTTCACTAGGAACAGAAAACCTAATACCATTCTTCACTTCATTTTGGCTATCCCAACATGGATGCACTTTTAAAGCCTGTATTGTGCAGACAGAAAGAATTTTTTTTTTTTGCTAAAACTATTTAACTGACTTTCAAGCACATTTTAGAACAACAATCTAAGACGTCATGGTTTAAGACAATGTCATCATGTGATTTCAAATCTCCTAAATGATATTTTTCAAATCTGGATTACATCTGATGGTTATCCTCTGAGTGTCAGATGAAAAAAGCTTTTCAGGAATTATTTTGTCTAGTGTCATAAATATATATATATGTATGTTGTAAATATATAAATATATGTAGTTGTTTCTGTTTAACATGTATCTGCTATTCACGGGCATTTTGAAATTATATTTGTACATTTCTACCATAATTATACTATTACAGTTTCCTTACTGAAATATGGCTTGACACAACCTTGGCCAAGTTTTGGCACTTCCCAATATCACACAGTATAGATTAACATTTGCCATACCTACTTTACCCATTGATGGCTCCACTTCCAAAAAGAAGAACTCACTGTTGTATAATTCCCAATTAAATTGGATGGGGCTGATACTATTGTTGATAAACTGAAAGAGATGAACGAGACAGGATCAGATTAAAGTTTCCATATTTATCATTGTCTATAGTAATGAAAAGAAACAGCTACTTTTTAATTAACATCATACCTTAAGGAGGTAAATGATTGAAATGTAAAGCTTTGTACATAGTGTAATGTTTATATATGTATGCATATATTTATGCTTAATATCAATAAATATGCAGAAGCAGAAGCTACCCAACAGACCCCATGAGGAGCCTTGATTCTGGTACCGGAAATGAGGGCCTGCAAGTGGGAGCTGGGAAGGTCTCTTTGACCAGAGGCGTTTTCCTTGGACACAAGTCTTTTTGTTCCTCTCTCCCTTTTGGTAAACACAGCTAAATACGGTTCTAACCAAATGTGTTTAACCAACACAGCTAAACACAAACTAACCAACCAACCAACAAAGGCAAAAACATAATACTCTCATCAATATTGTAATGTTTATATATGTATGCATATATGTATGCATATATTTATGCTTAATATCAATAAATATGCAGAAGCAGAAGCTACCCAACAGACCCCATGAGGAGCCTTGTTTCTGGTACCGGAAATGAGGGCCTGCAAGTGAGAACTGGGAAGGTCTCTTTGACCAAGGGCGATTGCCCTGGACACATGTCTTTTTGTTCCTCTCTCCCTTTTGCTAAACACAGCTAAATATGGTTCTAACCAAACACATTTAACCAATACAGCTAAACACAGAAAATAACAAAGTAAAAAACAAACAAACAGCAAAGACATAATACATACATTCCAGAGAAGACACACCTGCTTCTTTTAAAAAGATTTTTTAGGGTGGCCATTTAAGGCATAGCTACCAAATCTAATGTATAAAAATCAATTACCATAAATAAGCATTATTAACTATTTCTACTATGATTTATCTTACAAGAATCCGGAACAACATACATAGAGCGGATACTAATGTTCATTGCTCAAAATGCCCCGATAAGAAAATGCTGACTGCATCTATCTGCAGTAAAACCAGCCATAAGCTATAAATTCAGACCTCCACTAGTGTTAGAAAAAATTTCCTCTCAGCAAGAGTGGCAAACGCAAGGAACAGCCTAAGTGAAAAGATGGTCACATCCGAGAATATCAATATTTAAAAAAATAATCTTTATTCTGATATTGGACATACCAAATTTAACTACCAATTTTCTTATTAGTTTAAACCCAGCCCAACTACACTGAACCTGGCTTAATGACGCAATTAACTGCTGTCCACGTATATTCAAGTATATAATATTCAAGATTCCAAACACACTTAATGTATTGGCTCAATTTTCATAAAATGTTTTACTGGTATACATTATTTTGTCCCAGGCAATATTAGGTGCCCTTGATAATTAATGATAAAATAAATTTTGACTTTTGCCAGAATCTTTGAGTGAAAAAAAAATAAAATAAAAAGACTTACTGTAAATTCTCTCCTTTCTGTAATGCCGCTGTATATTTGTCCATGGATGAACATAGCGTATGGATGTAGCCCTATATTGAAGGGGACACACAGACCCTGCAACTCAATGGATAGACTCACATGTTCATTTTTATCATCTTCTACAAGTATAAAGTGCAATTAGTCAGTAGGAATTATGATAGATGAGAAGTTAAAAATGATGATGTAATCAATAGAATAAAGTAACAATAAGAGACTAGCATTCCAAGGGAAATTATGAATCACTGCCAACCATATATGCTGTGTTGGGGGTGATCAATTAAAAAGTTGGAAAAAGGGGTGATCAATGAATAAGTTACTTCTCTCGCCTATTGTTAGGCTGTGATCACTAAAAAGTGACTTACATTGCATATGGACCCCATAAAACCCTGTTTGGGGGGAAATTTTCAAAAAACAAAACAAAGCATTTTCTCTATTCATTGAGGGGAGTGTGTGTGTGTGTGTGTGCAACATTTCAAAATTCTACTGTGAACGGTTAGGGCTAGGAAAAGTCTGGATACATAGATAGATACATAGTTACATATTAATTTTGTGTGCTATTATTATATTAGGTTGTAACGAAAGTTCTGTCCGATGTTTTAATTTATTGAGAAACACAAATATAATGGTGATTAAAGATATACTTAATCATTAATATACTCTCCTTTGCTTTTGATAACCTTGCTCCAGCTATCAATAAGTTTTTTGATCCCAAGTCTGTAAAATTCCTTTGATTTTGGCTTGAAATAAGAGATTTTTCTTCCACCTCTTCTCTTGAAGTGAGTCTTTGTCCCTCAAAATGGTTTTGCAAAATCCTAAACAGATGATAGTCAGTTGAAGCAGAGGTTCCCAACCTTTTTTTGATCCACGGCACCCTGTATGTATAAGGATGTTTTCAAGGCACCCTAAATCAGGTAATACTGAACAATTGCATTTATGTTTATGTGGTTAGGTTAGTTAGGTAAAAAATGATGAATCATTCCGTAGATTCAATCTTCGATGAGGCTGCAGATAATCTGCCACTATTTATAAGTGACTACTATGTACCGAGAATGTTCGACACAGTTTTCGAACAATCCAGAATATAAAACTTGTCTGTCGACCGAGCGCCATCTAATGTTGACACAATAAAGTTCAACACTAAATGGACCGAGTGGTCGTGATGTGCCAGTTAAATGTCGCTTCCTATCATTGTGGCCTTGCATCAGCGCATTGAATTATGATTGCATGGAATTATTAAAATTTTTGATTATCCTGCGGTGCCTAAGGGAGCAGCGGCACACACTTTGGGAATCCCTGAGTTGGAGCAAGGTCGATTGCCTCTATGAGATCTCTGGTCACTCAAGCAGTATGAAGATGTGCATTATCATGATGAAGAATGACCCCTTTTCTAAATCAATCTTTATTATTATTATTATTGGATGAAGCAATTGTAATGCATTATTTTAATTATATTTTCACTGTTCACCAAACAGTCACAACTGAAGTTTATACTGACAACAACTTCAGTATTTGAAAACAGCTTTGGACAGAAAACACCCATCTTTAGTGAACAGAAAAGGGTTCATTATCTTAATTAAATTTGACTAGGCACCACCTTCATCTCGATTTCAGTTGTTTTTATATACAACTTTCAATTTGGGATGTTGCTTCTATGGCAACGAATAACAGCGTGGTTGAATAATAAAGAACAAAGTGGTAATCAGCTTCTGCTAATCCATGAAGTCTTTGTAGCCAATTCGTAAAAGTAGCTAGGTGTAAACTAGACTCTCTCTGTCAATGAGGGTGTAAGTTTGATTCTCACTGAAGGCTTGTTCTTTATTATCCGACCGTGCTGTTATTTGTTGCCGTAGAAGCAATGGCCCAAATTGAAAGTTGTATATTGTAAATTAAGCAATGGTGGTGGTAAAATTAAGTTACCTCGATGAAAATGCTACTAGTATGATTTGAACCATAAATTCATTTTTAAAGTAAAAAAACAATGAATAAGTTACTTCTCTTGAATTTGTTGGGCAGTGATCACTAAAAAAGTTTGAATTTTCAAAAATAAAGTTGTTCATTACTTACTTGTTTCTGATTTTCCCACTGTGATTTCATCGTTTTTGTTCAAGTCATTTTCCTCATTTGTATTCTGGCTGTCGGGTACATTTTCGACGATCATTTGTAAAACACTCCTGTAAAAATCTACCTGAAAAATACAAAAGATATATAGTTTATAGTGACAATTGTTCACTTGATGCCAAATTTTTGCAATTTGCCATGATGTTAGGTATGAACATAACATTTTCCAAATTCACTGTAAGCAAGTTAATGTCAACCTGTGGTGAACTGTGTGTGCAAAATCCAATATGGCCACTACCGAAAAGCATCAATCTCATCTCTCTACTGCTGGTAGCCCCAGATTATTGTGTAATACCACTAATTATATGAATTTTGGGCAAATTAGTACAACTTAACCGTCAAAAATGGATTGCATCATAAGGACTGATTTGACCGATCACTGCTAAAGAAGCTAACATTTTTTTTACTTTCGTACTGCAATGACTGTTTGAGTTTTAATAAAAAACAATTATTTTATTTTATTTTTTTTATTAAATCAAGTATTGTAAACCATTTTTATTAATTTTTGATTGCTGTTTACCCTCATCTTAATTTTTAGTAGTTTTTTTAAATGTGTAAAATGGTTTACAATGAACGAATAATAATAGCTTTTTTACTAAAACCAAGTTGAATTGTAATTAAAAAACAACTTTATGAAGGTAAATAGTAGTTAAAAAGGGCAAGAGAAGTAACTTATTCATTGATCACTCCTTTTTCTAACTTTTTAATTGATCACCCCTAACACAGCATATATGGATGGTGGTGATTCATAATTTCCCTTGGAATGCTTGTTTGACTTTTGTCTTATCCTACATTATTATAAAAATACTGTCTATTTGTAATTTAATTTGTGAAATTGTAAGAAGTAATTAGAAACCGTCAACCATTTTTTGTTTTTTGAAAATCCTCCCCTCCCCCCAAAAATAGGTTTTTAGTGAGGGATTAAATTTACAATGTAAATTGGTCCCTTAGTTTGTGTCTACAGCATTCAATGCTTGCTGAGTGACTAATTAGACCTGTTTGTAATTTAATTTATAAAATTGTAAGAAGTATTAATCACTGCTACCCACAACACTGGTTTAAATACTGTTGCTGGGTTTAGGTTATTCATGTGCTCTGACATTTACATGTATGTATCTATCTATCTATGTATACAGACTTTGCCCAGCCCTAACCGTTCATAGTAGAAACTTGAAACTTTGCACACACACTCCATGAATAGGGAAAATGGTTTTGTTTGTTTTTTGAAAAATCCCCCTTAAATAGGTTTTTAGAGGGGGATTCAATTTACAATGTAAGTTTATGCCAAATTGATCCCTTAGTTTGTGTCCAGCAGCATCTCACTTGAAAATTTGGACTTTTTAGTGATTACTGCCCACCACCACTGTTTAATTTATTAGGTAAAAAGAAGCATATATAGGTGGCAGTGACTCATAATTTCCCTTGGAATGCTAGTTTTAATTTAAGTTCATTAATAGAGAACTAGGAATGAATGCATACTGGACTAGCATTCAGATTTTAATGACTGCAATTTATAAACAGTTTAATCGTTGCACTTGTTAAGGATAAGTTATTCCTGTCTATACTCTCTTAATATCCATAAAGAAAATTTCTATGGTGCCTCTTTACAATTTACAAATGAAACACCATCTATATATTTTAATACTTAAAAAATAGAAATTATTAATAACCGTTACCAATGGTTTAGGTTTTAATCACCACTACCAAAGGTTTAGGTTATTCATGTGTTCACACATTCATATGTATCTATGTATCTGGGTTTTGAGGGCACATGGAAGACCTGTGGCGATCCAAAAATAAGTGTTGTCTTTCGTAGCTTGGAGCTCTCCAGCGCAGCATGGGAGCCCATCCAATCAGAGCCCCCCACATCGCCACATGACTATGCTGTCACATGGCAAGAACCAACTTTGAAATCTCTCTCTTTTCCTCGGACCAGGGTCCCGACCACACACTGTTTTTCTCGCACTGCCCTGGGCAGTTGCATGTTATGGACACATACTCTGACAGGAGCAGAGGCATTCTCGATACAATATGTAAGTACCTCCTTTAATTGCATTCACACATCTACCAGAACTTTAAGGCAGAAACCACATTACAATCATTAAGGACTCTCAGGCAAAATTAACAATTTGCATTTTATTTACACTGTCACAAAACCCACATGAAAACAAAATGAACACGCCCACATACACATACATGGACATTGACTAAACACGTATTTTCCCTTGTTTGTTTGAATGAATAAATGTTCATTTTTTCTAGAGGTTGTCTTTACATTTATTGTTGTTATTGCTTGTTCATGACTGAACCCCAATGGAGTCATTTATCCTTTAACCAATCTTTAAATATGGAGAAATTCAAACCCCATAAAGTCGGGCACCCATCTGTCCTCTTCATAGAAGTCCCCATAACCAAATCATATAGCGGGAGATTTCTTTCCTCTATAAACCAGTACGCATCTTTCACTTCCTCCATAGACCAACACATTATTAGGCTGGTGGCCATAATGTTTTAGCTCATCAGAATAATATACTTGAAATTTTGTTTACTCTATTTCAAAGAATAATTTTCAAATACAATAAAATATGACTTTATGCTTTGATATTGATAACTAACAAAGAAGTTATATCCCAGCATGAATGGTTTCATTTTTTTGCAGTGTTCACACTTCTGATGAAATCACACTCAGTGACAAAATGCATAAAGGTTTATCGTCATGATAATAAATATGTTTGAGACATAACATGCTTTTCTCAATCTTTAATTTCCACATTGTCTAATTACATCTACCATTCTGTCAGATTCCCTTACATCCACATAACAAACAAAGATGTTATATAAGCTCTTGTTTCAAATACATACCTTTTCTGGGGCAAAAACTGTTTC
The DNA here is from genome assembly GCA_006491835.1 of Architeuthis dux. Taxonomy (NCBI): domain Eukaryota; kingdom Metazoa; phylum Mollusca; class Cephalopoda; order Oegopsida; family Architeuthidae; genus Architeuthis; species Architeuthis dux. The sequence continues at coordinate 899,585 of VCCN01000192.1, read as the reverse complement.
AAAGTATACACTTTCTGCCGGAGGCAGAATGCCTGATGTTGGATAAACACAAAATGGAGGAGATTCAGCTATTGTTTTTAAGTAAGTAGAGTTTTCTTTGTTTTTTGGGTCCTTTGTTATCTTGTATTTTAGCCAATAGAATGGTAATTCTACATTTCTGAAATAAGAAAAAAACATCATTTAATATGCATACTAAAATTAAGAATAACTGCAGTGTAGACTGAAGTGCATGAGGGCATGTACAAGTTTGAACTGGACAGCTAACACCCTAACTGAGTGATGATATCCCAACAAGATAAAAAAAAAATAATTCTCCATTTAGTTACAACCCTCGGTTGATACAGACAT
>VCCN01000192.1:854322-869050 GCA_006491835.1 Architeuthis dux | reverse complement strand
TTGGGCCCCACACTGTGGTGTAGGTTGCATATAGGCTAATCTGGCCCTGTCCCTGGGTATGGTAATGCAAGTTATAAACTCTGGTTCAATGGAAAAAGTAGCATCAGAACAAATTAACTAGCAAGACTTAACTAATACAAGATATCCCTTAACATGGACAATCTACTCAAATGGATTAAATAAAGGATTTGGTTTGAAATTCCCAGAAGGTTATTAAGTAGAATAGACTCCTGAAGAAGGCCAGTGGGTACAACAACTGAAATGTTGTGACTATAACAACCAAGATATCTATTCTGAATAGATTAGTCTACAAGTAGTATGTTTACATCTTGGTGCAATAATTTCCAAATAATAAACATTAAAATGTGATATTTCTAATATAAGCTAAATGGCTCTGAAAAAAAAGACCTTGTGTTACATAAAATTATCACATGGCAAAGTGGAAAAATATTCACTATTGACAAGGCCTAAACTCTCATAGAGACTCTCCTATCTTCTATAGTACATACACACTGAATCTCTGCTTTTTATTTTTTAACTTAAATACAGAGTGGAACAAATTTGTTAATTGTTTTGGTGCATTTTTCTGAATGTCATTTTTTAAGATGTTTTTTTCATTTAAATTTTAAAAAGTGTTAACATTACCCTTATCCTTGAATGTTTACAATACACACAAATAGTTCCTCATATTTGTTTTTAATTAAAAGCTCTGATATACCTATATATTTTATATAATGGAAACATAAAACATCATGAACATTGAAATTAAAAACTAATATTCAGAAAATAACCTGCACTGCAGATTGTAGAAAACAAATAAAAAGAAATACAATACAAAATTTATTTAATTCGCATTTTAAACCTCATATTTGCTCTTATTTTATAGTATTACAAAAAGTAGAATACTTGCCCAGGTAAAAAAAAAATCAAGGGTAGAGTAAATATCCCTCAAATGCCCATAATAATTTTTAGTATTTGGTTACTAGGCAACAAACTTATATTTTCTCCTCAAAGATTAGAGATTTCCGGTTCCGGTAAGAAAAAAAAAACTCCGCCAGACTTGTTTGCTTCTTCGTTTCATAATCAACAAAGGTGAGTTTTTAGTTTTAAGAAAACGAGCAAAAATTGGGGGAAATTGAAAAAATAAATTCTTCCCTTTAAGAAAAAAGGCGAAAGATGCATTTAACCCTACAATAATGCCTTTACAATATTTTAAGATCGAACAATTTTATTCTACAGACCGAAGAAAGTTTTTACGACGTATGTGATGTTTATTTATTTTTGAGGAAGCGGCGCACACGTTCTTTCCTCAACAAACGAATACAAAGGAGCAAATATGAAAGAGTATTTAAAACAGCACCATGTGGCCTTAAATTACGAGCATGGATTCTTCTTTAGGTGTAGATATTAATCTCTTAGATATATGCATATGTCCTTGTTTTTATTTTTCTTAGGTTGAATTTGAATTCTGCCTCTGAATGTCAAAGCCTATAGGTGCGTGCGTGCCACCCACTGAACAAACTTTTTTTTCAAATGCGCATTTTTTTCTCATTTAAAACTAACAAAACAAGATCTTTTATCTCTTACTTACAGAAATTAATTTTTATCAATTCCTTAGTCGACTCGACTTATTGCTTGTGGCTATTAAATTATTTCAATTTCAGTTTAATTCCGTATTTGTTGTAATTGAATTGTGTGCATTTCCACTTATCACTTCTTTCTTCTCTTCTTTTTGTGAAGTTGTCAACATAATTCTTTTATCAATTTCGTCGAAATTACAAAAGAAATGATAGGAAAAATATTCGGACGAATTTTAATTTTTATTGATGCAGCAAAATCATTTTAAAGGCTGAAAAGTATCCCTAGGAATAGGATTCATAAACATGCCCACTTTATTTGACATACTTATTTTCTTTTAAAGAAAGTGAAACACCGCTTCCGTAATTTTCTTAACAGTTTACCGTTCTTATTAAAACCAACTTACCAATGTTAATTTCTGTAACATCGAAAAACTAGAGAAAAGCAGAAATATTCACAATATGAGGCATGTTGAAAAATGTATGTGTGGTAAGCACTGTAGCAGATCCAATTTAACTGGTGAAACTATTGGAAGGAAAAGGAAATAATACCTCAAAATAAACCTAAGACTAGTAGGATAACAATGACCAGAATTTTGGAGAAACGTTCAGATATATTATTTGTTTCGAGGAAAATTGTGATAACTCATTTTTAGTTTAAGTCAAAACTTACTTTACTTAAAAAGGTGTGTGGGGGGGATAAGGTTTTAATCCCGCTAAAACGTAGTACGTGAGACAAAAAATAACTTTCATTTTTGTTTTGGTTTTATATGAGGATACTAAAAACAAAAGTTTGCACTTAGTTAAACTGATTTTCATGTCTTTAGTTTTAACTCATCATCTGCAGTTCGTCAAATCTTTTTTTTTTTTTAAACTTTCTGGTCATTTTGAAAACGGGAAAGGTAATAATAGCCCATTTTTGATCTCTTTTATTGCATTGTGAAAATTCTCAGGGATGTGAGAATTATCGTTATTGTCACATTTTTTTCATCTGTTCCCAAGAATTTTGCTGGTTTCAGTTTAAAGAAAGAATCTTAATTTTGAGTAAAATGCTTTTGTAATGTATGGACCTTTTTAAAAAAAGCTGTTAAGTTACATTTTTTTTTTTAAATATAGTCAAACATTGGTTTTCAATTAAGTATTTTAAATAGGATTCAGTTAAAGATGAAATATAGTGCCTAGATAACATTACAAAGTCAAAATTTAAGTGATTGAGCTCTTCCTCTGCTTGTTAGTTATGTTAGGAAAAAAAATTATATCTGACATCTGGATCACTTGAGATTTATAGCTCCATTAATCTGATAAATATTGTCATTTAAAGAAAAAAATTTATTCAAATAGTTCTTCGGATGATTGAACACCTTGTTTGTGTTAACACAATGTTTCGCCCGATCCATTCTTCAGCCTTCCTCAGGTGATCTGAATGTGATGGGGGTAAACAGAAGTTTTTAACTTCAAAGGAGGCAACCTTTAGCGTATGATTTCAAGTGTTTCTTTATCCTTACATTGTCGGGTTTGGGTTTATTGAGTAGCAGAAACCACATCGGGTTGAACTCTGCACCTGTCTGACTAATACATTCAGTTGATATATGCTGCCTCTTTGATTTTTCTCTGTTTTCTAACAACATCCTCTGTCAATAATCTGGACTTCCTCCCAGGGAGGAAAGTGGTTGCCTTTCTCTCTCCAGATATGATCAGCCATTCCAGACTTTTTATCTCGCCTTTGATTTTTGGCTATTCTTTGCTCCTCAAGCCTGACCGATGTGGCTTCCGCTACTCAACAAACCCGACAAGGCAAGGATAAAGAAATGCCTAAATCCAAGTTATAAGTGTTGCCTCCTTTTGAAGTTAAAAACTTCTGTTTACCCCATCACATTCGGATATTACACCTGAGGAAAGTCGAAGAATGGATCATCCGAAATGTTGTGTTAACAACACAAACGAGTTCAACTGTCCGAAGAACTATTTGAATAATTTTTTTCCCTTTAAATGACAATATTTATCACATTAAATCATCCAAAGAACTACATGAATGTTAATGAATGGAAAAAATTCTTTGTCTGTTTATTGGGGTAAATCTCTAGAAATATGCTTGGCTTTTCAAAGACTTTTCTCCCATTTCAACTAATATGGATGTATTGTTCTAGTTCTAAATTTTAATTTTTGACATTTTAATGAAAAGGTTGGTGTGATCTCTAGAAGTTTACAGGTTGCAAATTAAGACTTGACTGCACTGGACAAAATATTGATAAAAACAGCAAAGGTTTAAAACAAATAATTATGTTGTATCTTTCAATGACTAGTAGACAGGGTTTAGCCTGTATGCAAACTAGGCTACGGGGTAGGTCCCAAGACATTGAGGGGGCCCACAAATAAATAGCAACATAGAACTTTATCACTATTCCTTGGGGAAAAAGATCAATCATAAATAAAAGTTGATCCATTTTGCACGTGAATAAAAAAAAATATAGGTAAAATCACCTTTTTTAGTTCATACTATCATTTGTAAATAATTTATTACTAATTTATATTGCATATTATTTATAATAAACTATGAAAATGAGAAATACTTTCAATTTCAGTGTTCTAGACGTTATAAAATATTAAAATTCTAAAACTTCAAAATTTTAAAATTAACATTTTTATGAACATAGTTCCACCTTGTGTATTGGTGTATGCCTTCTGATGTACATGTTACGTCTGTTTAGGCCATTTTCAACATCCAGGCTGCTGCATATTACTTACATTTTTTACCTTGTCTAATTATGAGCTTTTGAAATTTAAAACATATTATTTTGTTTTTTCTCTTTCTATTACATTTTTAAAAATGTCTGTGTTACTGGAACAATTTTTATTTTCTTAAAAATCTGTAATATATATATTGGTGAGCCCCAAATTTATGGGTGGCGTGGAAACCCATTGTGGTCTTAATCTGGCCCTGCTAGTAGATGTTCTTAGTCCTTTTAATTCCATTTCCATTAATTGATTATATAAAAATTCTGCTTTGAAACATAGTATGTTGAAAAAAGTTGAATACATTAAAGGCCAATTGGATTGTATGCGCCAACCAGCTGAGATGCTGTCTGCAAATGGGGGTGAGCTGTTGTGACCTTTCCCTGACCTCTTCAGTTGACATATATTCATTCCATTTGATACCAAGCATTTATGTAGACATCTAATGTCAAAAGTATCCAATTATTTCTCCTGGGTGGTCTCTAGTTGTCAGGTTTTGCAGCCAGAGAGCATCATGGATATCACGTTTGAATTATAGAACTTCAAATTGGTTCTAAGCGAACATTCTCCCGTATGTATGTATAAAATGATATCTATTCAGTAGATTAGGCCACTGAAGGGCAATGTTTGTGTTAATCTGACTAAAGACTGATAGTCAACTTAAAAACCTGTTTGACACTGCACAACTAATATATAGAATGACTTAACCATCAAAAATGGATTGCATCATAAGGACTGCTAAAGAAGCTAACATTTTTTTTACTTTCGTACTAAGCTGGCACAGCAATAACTGTTTGAGTTTTATTAAAAAACGATTATTTCATTTTATTTTTTTATTATATCAAGTATTGTAAACCAATTTTTGTAATTTCCATCAGAGCAAAATAAAAAGCCTCAAACTTTTTAAAAATATTATTTTATCGTCAAAATCTTTGTGTCTTTATTAAGAAGAAAGATTGGGGGAAAATCAATAGAATCAGAGATTTTTGCAAAAATTTACAGCGTGAAGTTTTCCATTATATGTAAAAAATTTTCTGAAATTTCTGTTATGTAAAATGTTTTTATATAATAAGTGTCTTAACAATATAATATCTAAGAATTAAAAAGAAAATAATATCTTTTATCTGAAAAATTTTTATTTTATTTTATTAATTCTGCAATTTCCACCATAGTTATCTCCCTTTGCATTCGGAATTATTTCTAGGGTGGAATCCACGAGGAATACCTTTTCCCATTATCTGAACCCCCGTATTATCATGTACCTCCCTTTTGTAATGAAATTACATGCCTAATTCAAACATTTATAAAGTTTAGATCTGTACTGAGACTCCTGTCATTAAACATTGTCATTTCTATACTTCTTTTACATTTTTCTTTTTCTCTTCCAGGTTCCAAATTTTGTCCAATCTAAAGGATATTTGGAGTGGTAAAAAGCAAAGAGCAATGCATGTGAACGATCTCCCAAATGAATGTCTTGTCAAGATATTCAAGTATCTTAGTTTGCAGGACATTGTGCTGGGTGTACGCCTCACCTGTTCACATTGGTACAACCTCAGTTTCAATGGCTATCTTTGGCGGCATCTCAAGCTGAACGTGGGCGGTTTGGCATCCCGTATGAGCGATGAAAGTTTTCTCTGCTTGCTACGAAGTATCTCTGAGAGTGTGGAAGAGATTATTTTTGGCTACAGCTGCACTATATCTGAGGCTAGTATCCTACACACTGACATCTATTGCCCTCAGCTTAAAAGCGTAGACCTACGAGGCCTCAACGTCAAGGCAAATTACATTGAAACTTTGCTGCTAAAGTATCCCAAAATGGAGAGATTATGCCTGGAGTTGAACTATTGTGATAACTGCATCCGTTTTTTCAGATTCCTTCACCAATTCAAACTAAAGTATTTGAAATCTCTTCACGTAGTTCTTGAGCTGGGAATGGATTATGAATCTTTGTCTACTGCCTCGGAGCGGGATGATGAAGAAGCTTTCAAGCATAATTCCGTACTTGTATTTTTAAATGAACTTCTCTCAGAGTCAATTATTGGTTGTACCGCCTTACAAAACTTCTCGATTACATTTAATCACATGACTGACAAAATACTGAGCCAGATTATCGCAAAAAGCAAAAATCTGACTTATCTCAGTGTTGCCTACTGTTCCCGAATAACCGGGACTGCTTTCAATGCCTTGAGCCCTGACAATAGACTGGTGAGTTTAAACCTGGACAACACACGCTTGACCAATGAAACGATCAGGATTATTGTTTCTAAGTGTCCCAAACTAAAGTCCATATCCTTACGCAATTGTAATCAAGTGACTGATGAGGGTGTCTTGCATCTTGCTAAGAATTGCCCCATGATCAACAAATTCATTCTGAATCATGTCCGATTTAATCAGCATGAAGTGAATGATTTAATTGCAGAGTCCAATCAACAGTATCCATTTGGAAGAAACACGCAAAAAAGTACCAATTTATCCACACGGGTTACAGACCTTGGCATCACAGCTTTGGCGCACAACTGCTACAGGCTGTGCGAGCTTGGACTAGCCGGGTGTACATCACTTACAGACAGTGCTATTAAACAGATTGCAGTATGTTGTCCGAATCTAACTCTCTTGAATCTTTCTGGTTGTATGTATGTATCCGATTCTTCTGTTAATTTGATTATCTTAAAATGTAGGAACCTGGAGAATCTCTTCCTGCAGACCTGCTACAATGTAGCCAATATCTGGTTTTTAAATTTTTCATTCAGACCTGACGGTGACATACCACGCTTAAAACCTCTAACCAGTGATGAGGTAGATTTCATCACTTCTAAATGTGAGCTCACATGTTCATGCTCTCCTTGTGATAACAGTCTCGGCAACAAGACCCCTCAGGAAGGTTCCCAGAAGTGTGCATTCTGTGATGTTGAAAATTATCTCTACTCCACATATAAAGTGAAACAAGATTTTGCATTGACGACTTTTAATCTTGACTTCTGTAACCAAATCTCTGATGAGTCACTGTGTCGAATTGCTGAGAATTGTCCACTTCTCTGTGAGATCTGGTTACAAGGTTGTTTTCGAATTACAGATTACGGTGTGGGTCAGTTGGCCGAGAAGTGCCCACTGTTGACAATTCTAGATGTCAGCGGTGGTTCTGTATGTGAAGACATGACCCTCACAGATAAGACTCTTTACAAGTTAGCTGCCCACAGTCAGAAACTGTCCTATCTGAACTTGGTCCGCAGCTGGAAGTTCACAATCAATGGAATTTCTGAGGTCCTTTATAACTGTAAAAAATTACACAAAGTTAGTGTTAGTATGAATCGGAAGTATGGTGTGTCTGAGATTAGTGTACAAAATTCTCTTGACAAAATCTGGACATGCACAGCCATCAAGAAGCTGACAGATACGAACAATGAAAGTTACATGATTCTAACATTGTACCCACACAACAGGAGAGTAATTTGAATCAGGTGAAGGCATTTAATTGAGCTCATTTTCTAGTTTCTATCAGATTTCAAAAGGGCCTTTCCTCTTTTAAAAAATGTAATGCAAACCTCCATGATAACCCAAGTTAAACACTTTATAAAGACCAGTGTGTAATGTTTTCTTTTGTATGACTTATAGTGTTTTGTGATGTTAGTTGATTATCACTGCTACCCACAACACTGGTTTATTGCTGATTTTAGGTTATTCATGTGTTCTGACATTTATATGTATCTATGTATCTGGACTTCGCCCAGCCCTAACTGTTCATAGTGGAAACTTTAAATTTTGCACACACGCTCCCCTCAATGAGTAGGGAAAATATTTTGTTTTATTTTTTGAAAATTACCCCCCTAAATAGGTTTTTAGAGGGGGGGTTAATACGCAATGTAAGTTTATGCTAAATTGGTTACTAGTTTGAGACTGCTTGTTTTTTGAAAATTCAGACCTTTTTTTAGTGCCCAACAAAAGGCGAGAGAAGTAACTTATTCATTTTCCAACTTTTTAATTGATCACCCCCAACACAGCATATATTGGGTGGCAGTGATTCATAATTTCCCTTGGAATGCTAGTTCAGTGTATATTTTTCTTCTTACAATGTAGAAGTACATTGAATAACTCTGCGCTAAATGCAGACTAGAACATATTGTAAATTAGAATTATTTACCTTTGGTAAAGACTTGCCTTTATGAACCAGCTAGACTAATTTTTGAGTAATTTCACCTGGGTAAATGTCAATCTTAGTTTACAGCCTAAAGAAGCTCTATAATGTTAGAAGAAATAATTTAAAAAATGTCTTTTAGTAATAAAATAGGGTACATATACACTACTGGGGTCCAACGATTAAGAAAAGCTTTCGAGACCAGACATACATAAAATGAATCTCTTACGAAAAGTGATCTGCACAAAAACATTTTATTGCAACTTTTTGCCCCACAACAGCAATGTTTGATCGTGCAAATAAAAATTAAAAAATTAAAATGTGATAAAGAGCAATTAAACTATTAAGATGAAGCTAAATAGATAAAAAAATTAATAATAATGAAAAGAAAAGGCAAAGAACATTTTATTTTTTTTTTTTTTTTGAGAAATTTAAAACGTCACGTGACGGCAATGAATAAAAATCACACCAACTTTTGTTTTTGTAAATTGAAAAAAAATCTTTAAATAAATTTCAAAATTAAAAAAAACATTTCTTAAAGGATTTTTTCGTGTATATCTGTTGTCAAAAATTTGAAGAAAAAATAATTCAAGGGCAATAACCTTTCTGTCTTAATCGTTGGACCCCGGTATTGTATCAGTACCTAAAATAAAAACGAGGAAAAATATATAATATCAGATGTTAATAACTACTGATATCAACTATCTGGATATCCTTTGTAACAAAATAATAGCTTTTTGATTTGTTTGCTCAAGGGTCTTCTGTCAAGACTCCAAGCTTTTGAGAAACTTCAAACCTTAATTTTTCTCCTGTCCACTTAATTCAAAATTAGAAATCCACAAAGCATCACATTTGCATATGAATTTGTTTAGTAGTAATTTTATACCTGATTATTGATAATTTAAAGATGCAGATACAGTCTCATCCCTTACCCTTAATATCAGACACTTTTCGAAATTCTGAAATTTTTGGATTTTGAAGTCGTAGTACATGTACTGTATCGATAATGACAGATGCTTCCTTTTCTGCTTCTCACTGTTACCCATAGGGGAATCTGCTGTTGTTTTTTTTTTTATAACATTTTTTCTTCAAAGTCAAAAAAATCATCAAAATACCTGTGAGCAACAAAGGCACATCTGACTAGTTGGAGCATTGAGGCACAAATGTGTGGCATTGATTGAGCTAAGGCAGACTTGAAATAACTTCCGCTGTGCTTTACAAATCTGGTAGAGCCTAGTGAAGTAAATGAGACAACCTTGGTTGAACTTGGGCCATGTCGAGTCATGTTTAGCATCAAATGTGTGCAGATGACATTCAAGAGAAAATTTCTGATAAAAGACTGTCTGTATACTCTTGAATTTTATGTCTTTTATGTATTATCTTTGAATATTTTTATTAGTATATGATAGGAATTATAATAGAAATATAGGCGCAAATAATCCTTGATTTATTTATTTATTTTCTTTTGGTTTTTTGGTTTTTTAAATGCAGATCATGTAAAACCAGATGATCATGTAAAACAGATTTTGTTTATCAGAACTTATGTGTTTTTGCTTGGTTATACAATTAGCAGTAGCGCAGTAAATTTTAACAGCTAAATACTTGGTTTATACTTTTGCATTTTTGTTTTTACTGTGTATACTGGACTATAAGAGTGGTTGACAAGTGTATTGGGAGGACTACCACTCACTGCAACTCATCCAAACCCCATAACTGTCCATATCGAGCTTCGGTAAACAATCTCTTTAGTCTTAATACCAGCATATTGGACAGTGTAATATTTGCATAGCTTTTTTTTTGTTGTTTTTAAAAATTAAATGTCCATCTTATATACAGGCATATACAGTAATTCCCAACATTAAGATTTTCCGAAACTAAAATATAAAAATTGACACACTGATGAAAACCTGTTCTGTACCAAAGGGCATTAGTTAACATTTTCGCTAGTTTACATATTATGTGCTAAAACAATAACCCATTGGTGCTGAGGGTGTTAATAACTGAAATAATAAACATTTTTTTTTTTTTTCATATTTGCTTTGTATAAAATTAAAATTTTTAATCCTGTTGCAAATTTTAAAAAAAAACTTCCCACAATATGGTAAATTCAAAGAATTACCCAAATAAAACTTTTTGCAGACCTGCAAATTATTAAACTCTGTAGTGGCGATCTTTCATTGACCAATGTGCCTTAATAAACATGTATGTACTTTGATAAAAACTAAAAAGATTTTTAAGTGGCATACAATATAATCATTAAGGGAGGTAACTCCGATATCATACGCAGTAAGATATTCTTTCTCATTAGTTTTTCAAAACAGCTTTAGCTTAAATTTTCTTGGCTACCAAAAGTAGCTGATAGTTTTTTGGGTTTTTATAGAGAGATTTGCTTAATTTCAATTTTTATATTAACAACTGCTGTTTATCATATTTTTATCAGTATCCTGATCTCATATTTTTCAAACTTTGATCATGTTAATTCTAGGCCACTTGCTGTGGAGAGATGGTTAACAAGCTGTGGTAGCCTCATTATTGTGGCACTGTGTCAGAATAAACTAGGTTTAAGGGCTTTGTGGTTTAGATGGTTACGTATTTCTCACAGTTGGTCAGTGTTAAATCCCAGGTAAAAGATAGTATTTTGAATCAATGATGTACCAAAATATCAATCTGGTCAGTTATCCGGCGCCGGATTCACAAAGAAAAATCGGTTCCAAAATAAAAAAAAAATTAAATTATATTAAAATCCAAGTCTGTGAAAAAAAATTGGGTGGCTAAAATTTGAAACTGTTGGTAATGATAATTTTTTGTGAATACCGTGCCGCATATACACCCGGATTGATATTCCGGTACATCACTATTTTGAATGCTGATTTTCAAGGCAGCCGGCTGATTTTCAAAGCATATTGTTATTGTTTAATTGTAAGCTTTCGGCTTTATTTCTGAAACAAAATTTTAATTTTAAAGATTTTCCTTTCATTATTGAATTTAGATATTGCTCTCATTTCTTTGTTATGAATAATGAAGTTAAAATCTCGAAACTAGTTGAAGTTGTTGAAACTAGGCTGTTTCTGTGGAAAATATTACAGGTATCCCTCGCTTTTTGAAAGTTCACTTTACTCAACTTTTAGGTTTTTACCAAAAATAGCGTTCAGAATTTGTTTTGCAGCAAGCCATTATATAGGCAGCGCACACCCTCTTCTCCTCTCTCCTACACTTCTGTGCCGCCCGCCACTCCAACCTCGAACGACTTAGCCTAACATACCATCATCACCATATTTTTGGTCTGGGAATATTAAAAAAAACTTTCCATATAAATTAATGGTAATTGCTTCTTCGCTTTACACTATTTCGGCTTAGAAAAGGTTTTTATAGGAACCCTCTACTTTCGGATAGTGGGGGAAACCTGTATTGGTAAGAAATACCTCCCTTTCTAAAATGAAACAATGCATTTTAAATATTGTATATGCCGGACTTCTAAGATGAATGGTTTACAAAGATATTCAGAGGACTACCACTCACCGCAACTCATCCAAGCCCCATAACTGTTCATATAGGGCTTTAGTAGATGGTTCCCCCCCCAGTCATAATACCAGTGCATTGTACAGTACATATAATATTTGTGTTTTTCTTTTTTTTAAGTTATATGTCCATCTTATATACAGTAATGATTAATCATAGAATTTGCCTGTTGTAATGCCAGATATTAATCACTGCTACCCACAACAGACCGGTTTAAACACTGTTGCTGGGCTTAGGTTATTCATGTGTTCTGACATTTGTATCTATATATCCAGACTTTGCCCAGCACACTCACGCCCCTCAATGAGTAGGGAAAACGTTTTTTTGTTTTTGTTTCTTTTTTAATTCCCCTCCAAAATAGGTTTTAGTGGGGAGTTCACTATGCAATGTAAGTTTATGCTAAATTGGTCACTAGTTTGTGCCCGCTTGTTTTTTGAAAATTCATTGATCACCCCTTTTCCCAATTTGTTAATTGATCACCCCTAACACAGTATATATGGGTGGCAGTGATTCATAATTTGCCTTGGAATGCTAGTTCTTAGTTTACAAATAAATCATTTAAGAATTCAGACTTCAATGCACATTGGTCAATTTTATTGTCTTTATTTATTATTTTGCTCTTAATTATTTTCTATATTTTAAAGTGTTGCTTGTGATGTTTCTTGTTGAGGGGTATACATTCCTCATAACAATGCTTTTATTTAAACACTAGGATATACCCATAAAAAATGACAGTTTTTATGTATGGATCAGCAATAAGTAGCCAGAAGCGATTTTATTAGGTAATTAGTAGTTAAGTATTTAGTTACTGATGCCAGGGGTTGGTGTTCGAGCCCTGTTAAAAGCTAAGATTTAGAATGCTGATTTTTATAGATAGATAGGCCTTCCCCGCTTGGAAAATTAGTATAACATCATCTCCCTCCTTTCTTGACCTTGTGCCATACTAAGCGTAGCTTGATAAATATCTACTCTTCATGCTAATTTCTTTCTTGTCACTATTTTCTTATATGGATGGGAAACAATACAGTTTGAATCCATTCCTTACAGAAGAGTGTGAGAGCTAGAAGTTTGACCCCCCCCCCCCGTCATTAATAGGGAGTCAAACTCTGTTCTGACTTCTACTCTCTTGCAAAATTCTACTATAACTTTTTGGTGGTATGTAAGACTTGTCAGTTTAGTTATCACACCAGGCTAGTGATCACTAGGTTGTGAGTTCAAATCACTGTAGGGGAATTGGATTTTACATATCGGTTTACTCCCCTATTTTTGGTGAGGATTGTTCTTGTTACATAGGAAAGTAAAGTCAACTCTGACTTTGTCCTGGTGTTTAACAACAACTTCTTTCTGGGATCCGCAGAGTTTATTTACAACAATTTATTGTAAGCTCCTTGATGACTGATTGTAGGATAGAGAGATGCAAGTGCAAGCACTGAGAATTAGTTCATGCTCTACTCTTCCAAGAAGTACCTTTTAGAGAAATGCAGCTAATCTGGTTATCTGTCCAAGAAAAAGGGACAATGCAAATAACCCAAATTACGCAAACATGTTGGTTGATATACACTAGATATTATGTTGCCGATTTAGTGCGTTTATTGTTTAGGCAGGGCAAAAAAACACTAAATTAGCAAGTTTACACTTAAAGATTTGGCTTCTTTTTTTCTTTTTACCATTTTAAGTGTATTTTTGGCAGTCAAACTAGTGTGAAAGTATTTTTTTGAGTATTAGTGAATAAAACTATGTATTTACTTATTTTGTAAAAAATGTTTGATTTCACTAAAAAATAGTTATTTTTATTCTTGTTTTGATTAAATAAACTTTTGTGTTCATTAATTTTAAAACTATGTATATACAGTTTTTTTTGTTTTTTTTACAAAAAAATAAATACATACTTTTAATTTGATCAGAAGTTTATTGAATAAAAACAAATTTAAAAAATTTTTTTTTTTTAGTGAAATCAAACTTTTTTTAAAAATTTTTTTTTTTTTTTTTTTTTTTTTTACAAAAAATAAGCAAGTACATAGCTTTAATCGCTAATTTGCTGATTTGGCATAACGTGCACTGCGGTTGCTCGACAGCTGGTTATTGTACGAAGTTGCTATTTGCCAGATATATTAGTTATCACACAAGCAGTGCAGTGTTGAGTTTAAATTATGTAACTGTTTTGTTCATAGGTTTTCTTTTTTTCTTTCAGTTATTGTTTGAGTTTGAAGATTTGCATGATTCTTTGAGAGTTTTGTAGCTCTGAAAATAAAATATGCTGTTTATATATAAAATATGCTGTTTATATATAAACATGGTAAAAAAAGAAAGATCTGACCTATCTTTTATTTATTCTGAAATGATAGGCAGGTCCCAAAAACTCCATTTCACAATTTCCTACAGTTCAAGGCTGTTTTTTTAATAATAAAATTATGGAAAAATATTATTTTATAACTGCTGGTAAACTAAAGAAAAAAAAAAACTACCAACTTTTGTAAGGCCATTCTCCAAAGAATAAAAAAAAATTCAAAGAAAACGTTCCTTTTTAAAATTTTTTGCTGTTTTTTTTTTTTAAACAGGGCCTCTGCAAAATAACTAGTTTAAATTCTTGGTACTGATACAACACTGGGGTCCAACGATTAAGACAAAGTTATTTCCCTTGAATTTAAAAAAAACAAACTTTTGTGACCGAACTAAATTAATCTCTTGCGAAAACTTGCCCCAAAACAGTGATATCCGATCGTGCAAGTAAAAACAAACATCAAATAGCTCATCGCAAATAAATTTC
>VCCN01000192.1:756053-785118 GCA_006491835.1 Architeuthis dux | reverse complement strand
TAAGTAAACTTTTCTTGTAAAGTCAATATCTAAGTCAATATTCACTAATAACTGATAATAATAGATGTTCAGAGGGATTTATGTTTTACACAGAATTAGATCTTATAGTACTATAAGTAAACTTTTCTTGTAGGGAAAAAGTATCTTGAAATCTGGAAGAAAATGGTTGTTTCTTTAAAAATGCACAGTTGTATCCAAGATGACAATGCTTGTAATAGTAAACTTGACGGGCGTTATTGGGCGTAGTGTAGAGGTCGGTCTCATCCTTAGGAGGATTAACAGGATCGCCACGGGTCGCTCTCCACATGATTCCCAGCTGTTTACGGCGCCTGGTATTCCCAGACGGTCACCCATCTAGGTACTGACCAGAGTCGACGTTGCTTAACTTCAGTGATCGCACGAGCACCGGTGTTTAAATCAACAAAACAAGCTGAAAACCAACTTAGAATCGCACTGAGTGCCATGGAAAGAGCATTGCTAGGAATAACCCTAAGAGATAGAAAAAGATCAACATGGATCAGAAGATAAAGAGACCTTTTGATCTGGAAAATAACAATTGTAAATCAATGGTCATTTGCATGATGTAAGAAGTAAACCTTCTGACCGGACAGCTGACCAGACAGTTTGATGAAGGATAAAATACAAAAATAGCACATTTATTTTCGCCTCCAATCAATATTCGATTAGTGGTGACAGCTTGCGCAAATGAAACGTTTAAGGATATACATGGAACTAGCAATCCAAGGGAAATTAAAAATCACCGCCACCCATATATGCTGTGTTGGGGGTGATCAATGAATAAGTTATTTCCCTCGCCTTTTGTTGGGCATCACAGCACTAAACACGGTCTGAATTTTCAAAAAACAAGCGGGCACAAACTAGTGACCAATTTAGCATAAACTTACATTGCATATTGAACGCCCCCTCTAAAAACCTATTTAGAGGAGGAATTTTCTACTATGAAGGGTTAGGGCTGGGCGAAGTCTGGATGCATAGATACATATAAATGTTAGAACACATGAATAACATAAACCCAGCAATAAACCAGTGCTGTGGGTAGCGGTGATTAATATCTCAAACATTAAAGGCTTTTACTTGAAGCAATTCATTTTATTTTATTAGAAACCGTCAACTTTGTAAAATGCTGTATACTTAGCTTCACGTTTTAAGCTGTAACTGTTTAAGCGCAATAGATACAAATTGGCAAGATACACCGTTGGAAAGCTGTGGAAATTCTCTTTCCAACGCCATATATATATATATATATATATATATATATCCTTCATGAATTAAAGCAACAATTTTGTCTATAAAGTATACTTGACACTTCTTTGTAAAATCCTGAAATACCTATAAATTAATGTTTTAGGGTAAAATAAAGTGGATTTTTGAATTCCTCATGTCTTAAACCCATGATTTAGCCTTTTAAAGATATGTCAACTGGGAGACGAGATATGAAATTCTGGTTTTTTTTTGTGTATGCTGGCGACCATTTGGTTTTATGCAAATGAGGTAGTTCTTCCCAACTTTTTTCTTGGGAACATCTTTTTTCTGAAAGAGAACATCCTAAGGAACATTTTGGTACCCTAAATGTAGAATCATGGGGGGGGGGTGCACGGTAGCCCCTGCTGGCCCCCGGACAATCAGTTTAAAAGTGTGAATCAGCTTCTGCTAATCCATGAAGTCTTCGTCGCCGATTGGTAAAAGCGGCAAGGTCTAAACTAGACTCCCTCTGGCAATGAGGAAGTGAGTTCGATTCTCACCGAAGTTTATTCTTTATTATCGGACCGCGCTGTAAAAACAACGGCCCGAATTGAAAGTTGTATATAAAAACAACTGAAATAAGATGATGGTAAAAACTAGTCAAAATTTAATTAAACATAATATTTTTCTCTTTCTTCATTTATTATTTTACTTTTTAAAAAAATTCCAAATTGGCATCCTCTTTTTATTATATCAATATTTATGGTTTATTGCATTGTCTTTTTCATCTTATTTCTTTCTCACACGTCCTTTTCATTTCCTCTATTCTTGATTGATTTTCAATGGCTGCTAAAGCTCTTTCTTTCATCGGCAGCTTCTTCCAATTAAAAATACCAGAGACGTGCAGGCTAATCAGGTATACCATTTCCAGATAACAAGGCTCATCTCAGTTCAAATTAAATACCGTATTTCACCATGTATAATCCGCTACCATAGATATCCCCCACCCCGGTTTGAGCTTCGAAAAATGCATTACCCTGTGTATACAATTATCTATACAAATGTGTATAACAACTATGTTTCCATAGATAATGCTCATTTGGATTTTTTTTAATCTTAAAGTGTTTGGAAAAAATGCTGATTATAAATGGTGAAATACGGTATGTGGTAAAATGAGACTTTAATTGACAGGCTTATCAAAGTGGCTTCGAAAACCGGTGGGTGGTTTAAATTAGATCCGCTCGCTTTAAGGCAGGACATAATTGTTATCAAACTCCTTTATATTAAGCTAATCGAAAACGATAAATATTGCATGCGCACAAAATAAGAGATGCGAATAGCCGAGTGATTAAAGGCACGAAGAATGTGATCGTCGAGCAGGGTTCAATCTTCGGCCAATTGCGTTCACTTCGCACTAATTCCCTTGGGAAAGGTATGTATCCATCTCTTCTCCCTGCCAACACGAAGTTCCGTGGCAGAGTAAGTCTTACACTTATTTGGGGAAGGCCTATGTCTGAGAACGGTCTAAAAGGCTGATTGAAAAAATAAAAATAGAGAGAATAAAATGAAGTCTGAAAAGAATGTAATTTAGGTCAAACTCGACAAGAAACATCCGATTCCTACATTATAAGGGTTACCTCCTTTGAAATAAAAAAACAACAACTTCTGTTTACCCCATCACATTCGGATATTACACCTGAAGAAGGCCGAAGAATGGTTAACAACACAAACAACAACAAGGTCTTCAATCGTCCGAAGAACTATTTAAATGTTAATGACCCTTCTCAAAACTATAGAAAATAGGAATACAAATGTTACAATATTAATATTTATTCCTGCCTACCCACCTTTCGACGCTTCCTGTGTATTCTCAAAACTCTATTGCTTCAAGTTATATTACTTCCCACAGAGCCATCAATGATTCGTATTAACTTTTACAAGAACACTATCTTTACACAAAATGTATGCAATTATCGCTGTTCTACTTTGTTCAATTCTTTTCTAATTTTAATTCTATTATGATGAAATTAAATAAAACTTGTTAAGTGTTGGAATATACTCACCAGTGTAAGTATTTAGCCACTGACAATGTTTTTTTTTGTTTTGTGATCATTGCAAAATATGAAATTTAAAGTGATAATCCCAAAAAGAGAAATACGGTCTTTTTCGTTAGTGCCCACCAAAAGCTAACGTCCATAATTTTAAATTGTCTTTTTCTCGCCGAAAAAGACCCAAAATGCCCGGTCTTTTTCGTTCCCCCCAACCCCAAAAACCAAAACCTATAACACCTATAAACCTACCCCCAATCCCTGGGGGTACTAACAAAAACCCTGGGGGTACTAACAAAATGAACTTGATATTTTCATAATCAATGGGAATTGGGGTCCGGAATTCACTTTCCCGAAGTTACATACGTAAATAATACCATCATTAATGCAAATAAATACTCAATCGAAAGCGAACTTTCGAAAAATGGGGGTGACTAATTTGGCCTCCGCTCTTTTTCCCTTAATTTCTTTCGTCTTTCTTTTTTTATTTCTATCTTTCTTTCTTCCTCTATACTGTTTATCGATTCTACTCTGACACATCTTTGTCAACTTCGTGAAAAGCAGACCTGATTACACATACTTATCTACCAGAGACATAAATTATGACCTTGAAAGATCTTAACATAAAAAAACACACGCCGTTACAAAGAAAGTAGTTTTAAAAAAAGGTCTGAAAAGAACAATGATTAAATAAAAATAGGTGAAGGAAGAAACACCCAAAGCAAATGTTCTTCTCAGTTTTAAGTGTAAAAGGCGATTAATTCAACCAAAAATGTTTAGTATTAAATAGAAAGTGAAACCAAGTTGTTTTAAAAAAAAAAAACTAACACCTTTTAAGCACTCATGCTTAGGATAAAGTAAAGTTATTCAAAAGAGTTTCGGTTGAGATATTACATAGCAGGGAGTACAAGGGACACATATAACGAGGTCAAACGCATGGGGTACTTAATAAAACATGAACTCATTAAAATCTTTTAGAAAAAGTCCAGAGATGAGCAACTAAGTTAGTACCGGAATTTTTAAAAAGTATGAGTTATGAGGATAGGCTAAAACTGTTAGGGTTAACATCGTTAGAAAATAGGTGATGAATGATGAAAAGGATCTTGGTATCATAGTAACTGATAAACTATCATTCTCCAAATGTATTGCCAGTGCTGCTGCTAAGGCGACAGGATGCTAGGACTGATTAAGTTTCATATGTTAGACTTATGTCCATCCACACCTCGAATTGTGTAAATATGATTGTTATGATGTGTGCTTGTATATACAATTTATATACTTTTTTTCACACTAAAATAAAATGTAAAATGTAACAATGGCTTACGAGACGTGCAGTCGTTGCTATACAGCAAGTATTCCTTTACATGTAAATCGTTACTAAACTTAGCCTAGTCTAGAACAGGGGATCGATGCTTGTCTCGCAGATCGTTCGCTAGGTAGTGAGTTAAATCCTCAGGAGGGTACCTTAAGATTGTGTCAGACTCAGCAACGCTAAGTAAATATCTTATGAGTTCTATCTCCATTGAGTGACTTGCTTGTATGGTTTTGGAGCCAAGCTAAGCTCAGTAAATACCTACAAAGCCAATTTAAACCGATGCCTTTGGCCTTGTGCCACACTAAGTAATATCTTAGATAGTGATTTCATTGAAGGCGGTGCTCGTGGCAGTAACATGGTTAGTGTGTCGGTCTCGAAAACTCTCTTTAAATTTAATTAGCTCAATCTTTCCTTGAGCACCCGTAGTGCACTGATTAGTGTACTGTTCTCACAAGCCACTGAGAGTGGGTTTGATTCTTGCCGAGTTCTTTAGAAAAGCAGCCTTGAGCCAAACCTGGTTTTGTCCGACCAATAACGTCATGTCCTTGAAAGAATAAAGAGGTTAAAGACGGTCAAATTGGATCGATGCACTTTGTTTCCGCAAAACGTGGTGCGTGGGTTCGCTTATTTGTTCTTACAGTTTAGAGAACCAGAAGGCCTAGCCGGGACTTGATCGTCATGAAGACACATTCTTACGTTGTACAGTTCCAGAATTGCAAAGAGGGTCGATCTTGCAGCTAAATTTACCGGGCGTTGGAAGCAACTCTGTGTTGGGTTACGAATGTCTTGGTTGTTATGATCTATTAACTTACACCCACCTCACATGAAAATAATTATTTTATTAATACATGGGCAGTAGCAATACATAATGTACATACTTGTTTAGAAAGTTTACAGACGAATACATACTACGTTTTTTACGACGAATGGAAATCAATATTTGAAGGCTGAAGCTTTAATACTGGCATAGCGATGTAAAACGGATGTAGTGTTTAGTAACGTACTGACCACTGGTCAGAAAGCTGCTGTTTGGCCAGGAATATTCGTCAGCCTGTTCCAGTGACCTTCAGCAAATCAATTTCAAAAACTGCAACCTGTTCACCCACTACAAAGTTTGCAAAACAGAAAATCAATTAACAGTCGCATAGTTTTTGTTTATACTTTATACCATCAATAACATGAATGGTCGTTGCTTTTCTTGTCAGTCATCTACCAGGTACCAGGCTTCTCAAAAATCCCCTCTTATGACATTATGGAAGTATCACAGTATAATAACAACAAGGAATTAAGAATAATAAAGCATTGGATAACACAGTAGTATAGGGAAGAATACAAAGTGCTCGAACGGTCTTAGAAAAATGTTTGTAATGGAATGTTTAAATACAAATTACGATATGTAACGAGAGGCGTTGCCAGTTATAATGAGCGATGTTACCAATAATAATGGGTAGTAGTTATTATATTAATTAGAAATATCTGACTTAGTTTGGAACACGAAGTTTACAATATAAACAAATGAGTCGTAGTAGTACGCTAATAGCCGTAGTAGCAGCAGTAGTATTAAGGGTCGAGCTGCTATGAGAAATATACATATAGTAATAGCTTTACTCAATGTGTATTAAGGTGGCAGAGAGAAGTGGAAAGGCTATGGTTCGTATCATGCGCGTTGTTCCTTTCTTTCTCTGTTTGTTTCTGCAGTAGTAAAAGGAATAATGCATGCGAATATGCAGGGATGCACATTTAACATTGCAGTAAAATAAAGATACAAGACAAGAATGTAACATAATAGGAAATGTATTTATTTACAGAAAGCAGGTTATCAATAAGGTTAGTTCTCATCTATAGAGAAGAAGAATGCTTTTAAAGTCCAGAAATAATAGTTTTACTTGATAATGGTTCCGACGCGCAAGAGTAGTGATGCTGGCAATCAGAGCTAAATTAACCTATACCAGAACCCCTAGGCTATTTTATCTTGAACCCCCTCCCCCCGTTTCGTGTATAATTTTAAATAAGTAATGCGATCTGTCAATCGTGTGAATAAAGCGGATTGTTATGTGCTAATGTGTAATATATTCATTCCATTTTTTAAAGAGATATTTGACAGGACATTTTTATTATTTTTTAAGATATTATTAACAATATCTTAATAATTATAGTGAGCGCTCAGATTTCACATCAGGGAATGTTCTTATTTTGACAGTTTTATTGTTTAATTCATTTTCCCTGTTGTAGTAGCAGTGATACATTTCTAAATTGCTATTTAATTTGGGTCCTACGCCGTAGCATAGTTTACGTATAGGGTAATCCGGCTATGGTCGTGTCAAAAATAAAATTAAGAAAAATATGAATATTCCAGAATTTTTCCGGGCCCCTGTTAGCTACGAGCCCCTAGGCTTAAGCCTAACCAGCCTTATAGTATAATCCGGCCCTGCAGTGGCAATTCGGATATGCCAAAGAGAAACCGTAAAGTGCCCCCCCTTTTAAGAGAAAAAAAAAGGTTCTCGACAGGCAAGAAAACAAATCGTACGCTGAGGTTGCTAACATCTATGGTAAGAACGAATTTTCTATCCATCACATAACTTTGATTAGGGTATATTGTTACAATTGTTCTTTTTATAATTAGTTATTGTTGTTAATCTCTTATTGTGCCTAATTTATAATGGGTATTTAGCTGACCGTCTTCCAAATCGGGGTCGGGGGCGTTTTAGGGGAGTCAGTGAGCATGCACCCCCAGAAAATTGGGTTTCGGGGCATATCAGCAACTGAAATTAAGATAAATAAAAAATTTCAGAAGAATTCTAAGGGTCTTGAAGGTTGTCATGTGTTGAGACGAAAAGATTTAAAACTCGGAAGACGCCCAGAAAACAGTATAAATGAACATTTTCGGAAAGATTTTGAGGGTCTTCCAGAAGATCCCCTGGATCCGCCCTTGGCTATGTATGCTATCATGTACATCTTTTACTTAGGCTTGACGTTATCTAGTATGTTTTCTGTGTCAGAACAAGACAACAAAGAAGTGTAAAATTCGATGGGATTTTAAAATTCAAATGAGTCACCCAATCAGAAAACCGGATCTGGTCATCGTAAACAAAGAAAAGAAGGTATGTCATATAGTAGATGTCGCTATTCCAGCAGACCATAGAGTAAAACTAAAAGAGAGTGAAAAGCTGCAAAAATATCAGGAACTTGCCAGAGAACTGAAAAAAAAACCCGGAGAGTATGAAGGTGACAGCTGTACCGATCATAATCGGAGTTCTTGCAACAGTCCCGAAAAGCCTTGCAAAAATATTTGAAAATCTGAGGAAGATGGAGAATACCCAAGCAACTTAAGATTTGCCGATGACATTTCTATGACATCGGAAGCATCCGAAGAATTACAAAATATGCTAACCGACCTAAACAGGCAAAGTAAAAAAGTAGGTTTAAAGATAAATAGAACAAAGACAAAAGTAATGTTCAACGATAAGGTCCCCAAAAAGGTCATAAAGATAGAAGGCGAGATACTAGAAGAGGTCGATGAATACATCTACCTAGGTCAGGTAATAAAGCTAGAGAAAGACCATGACTGCGAAATAAAACGACGCATAACGATAGGCTGGAAAGCATTTGGTATGAATAGAGACATTCTGAGGAGCACCCTGTCAATGTGCCTAAAACGAAAAGTATATAACGGCTGCATAATACCAGCCATGACTTATGGATGCGAAACCTGGAAATTAACCAAACGAGCAGAAAACAAACTTAGAATAGCACAGAGAGCCATGGAAAGAGCAATGCTAGGGGTAACGCTAAGAGATAGAAAAAGATCAACATGGATCAGAGAAAAGACTAGAGTAAAGGATATTATACAACTAATTAAACAACAAAAGTGGAGATGGGCCAGCCACCTAGCGAGAAGAGATGACAATAGATGGGGGAAAAGACTAACAGATTGGTGCCCATGGGATAGTAAAAGAAGTAGGAAACAGCCAGACACAAGATGGAGGGACGGGATAGAAAAGTTTGCCGGTAAGACTTGGCAGAGATTAGCACAAGATAGGTTGTCATGGAAGGAGATGGGAAAGGCCTTCGTCCAGCAGTGGACTTATAACGGCTGATGATGATGATGATGATGATGATGATGATGATGATGATGATGATGATGATGATGATGATGATTACTAAAATCAGCAAGAATACTACAAGAGAGTGTTGTAGCATTGAGGAGCCTTGATGTCAATTGATCTCCAGCGAAAGTCAGTAGGTATTACTGATGTTAAAACTGTACAAATGATACTTTTAATTATTATTATTATTAATAGCATAGTACCCGTCAAGAATGACGGGATGATTTACGTACGGGTCGGCAATTCTGCATATGTTCAGAGTATCTGGGTGCTCTGCCTAGGATCACAGTATCGCTCCCCAGCACTTCTAGGATCAGAGTGTAGTATATTTTTTAAAAATGTTTTCTTCTCTTTATTCTATGTAATAAACATAAAATTAGGCACAAGGCCGTTTTTGGTGAGAGTCGTTATTTGTCTATCTTACTCTTAACTAGTTTCATTCGTGACCCTTTCGTTCTTACAATAATCCTTTCACCAAGAATTCATCCTTCTCTTCCAATTTTGTCATTCACTATAATACCACAATTACTCTGTGGGACTAAAACCCATGATTTTATATCAAATTTGATGTTGATGTAGTATATGTGCATATTATTGAAAAGTGTTACACACAAAAGAACATTGTTCACATTCCTAAATTGTTGTTGCCAGTCAACGAGGCATGTCCTATTTATAGCTTAGTAATATCTGACGTCATAACATACGTACTGAAAGCGTAAATTATCATAGTGATGATGAAAACATATAATTTCAAAAAGGCAGCGGGGATTGAAAATGGCCTAAACAGCCGTAATATGTACATCAGAAGGCATACACCAATACACAAAGCGGAACTACGTTCTAAAAATGTTAATTTTAAAATTTTAAGGTTTTTCTTTTAATTTTGAAGTTTTAGAATTTTAATATTTTAGAACGTCTAGAACACATAAATTGAAAATATTTTTCAATATTTTTCATTTTCATAGTTTATTTTGAAAAATGTGTTTCTTTCTGGCGTTTTTTTTGTTTGTTTTTGTTGTGAAAGTAGCTTTCACTATATACATATAAATTATTAAACAACTATCGCATCCAAGTTATCGGAAATCATATGTCGCCACAACACTCGTGTCTATATGAGTATAAAATCATTGAAAAGTATCTTCCCGTCGGTTAATAATCGTTAAACGCTATTAATAAGAGATGCCGGAAGGAAAACATTTTCAGTGTGCATGTGAGCAAAGCGGAAACTTATTTTAGACCATGGGTGGAAAACACCCCTATTGTAAAAAGTGCACTATTTAATTGTTGGATATATGATGATATTTAGATATCTAATTGATGAAGATAATTATGAACAAAAGGCTGCTTAGAGAATCTTTGAAAATAAAGCTTCAAAATCTGTCAGAAATCAATGTATTTTTCAAGTCATCCACGGACCTTTGCTTTTATTAATCATATTGACTGGAAAATTATAACTGAGTTTGTTATATTCATTTATAATTGCAATTCACTCGAGCATAGACACACAAATTAGAAAGGAATTGACCTGACCGTAAAACGCAAAAATTGCTCTCTTCTTTAAATTGTTCTCCTATGCTTGCATGACTTCGTGCGCTACATTTAGTTTCTTACTCAAATCTCTGTTCGTAAATTGTCCAAAACCTGATTTCTACTATCTACTCTTTCAACAAATTCGTAGGCAACGTCAATCATGCTTATATTGTCAACGCTTTCTTTCTGTACATGAAGCATCATTAGATGGTTCGTTCTGCTATTTGTTGTCATAGACCTCAAATATGTTTTTACTCGTTTCATGACGGAGAATTATCTTTCACTGATAGCATTGGTTGCTGGCAGTTCAAGGAGAATCTTTGCAACTTTAATCACCTCCGACATTTCAACTTTTCTTGAATAGTTAAGTCTCTGAAACATCTTAACCAGATCATAGATAGTGAATTGTGTCAATTCAAAAATAAAAACATCTGCAGTTGGAAGTAAAAGCAGAAGAAGCAACTATGTCTCAAGCCTATATTTGTCGATATCATCACTATAGTTAGGGCAGACCTCTCTTAACTCGTTTTCCCACGGCTGATTACTGATTGCTTTCAGGAACATCTCCTGTAGAAAGAGTTATTTTCGGGAATCTGGCTGGTCAAATTTCTCTTTGTTACAATTTCTTTCTGTATCAAGTGCCTGAAAGTAAATCTGGCGATAATTTTGGAGTTGACGGGGAGTGAGAGATTTCTGCATTGTCATCATCAAGCCTTCGTGGGAGCCTCCTTTTGCGAGGTAGTGTTGCATCATCAACATTGAGCTCTCTTTTCTTTTCAATGCTCGCTCCCAGAACAGATCATAAGCACCATCGTTACGTTCTGTTGATAGTGTCTTAATGACATCTTGAGCAATAGCTTCTCTGTGACACTCTGATGATTCATGTTTGTGGATTCCTTTATCTTTTGCCAATGTTTTTTTTTCAATTCTGGAAACCTGTCTCAGTGAAAGCAATTTCACCTTTTATCGACGAAATCATGTTCTGTTGAAGTGCTTTAATACATGTAAAGCGGAATGCTGAGTCGGAATCTGCGTCATAGTGCCACCTCTTGAATTTGTCAAATTATGATGATTGGAAGGACGTTTTGAAGTTTTGTTTTCCAAATGTCCCGGCTGGGAATTTAAAATTCAATCGATGGAGTCAATCGATCGGACGTTCTTTTAGACGTAATTTCTAAAAGAACGTCCGATCGATTGACTCCATCATTGAATTGAAAATCCACAGAATACATTATCAAAAACCAAGTACCTCTGTGATTGAAATCTTTAAGATTCCATCAAAACCAAGCTCAAAAACAAATCTACCTTAAAATCGAGTGAACTTGAACAAGCGGAAGGAATGCTTTATATTTATATGAATGAATTATATAAAGGTTTCACTTAAAGTTTTGGTAATCAATTAACAAACATAACTATCGATAATGAGGTGTTGTAAATTTTGATTTGTATGTAGAGTAAGTTAATAGGTACTCATCTTCATCATCTCCATTCACGCTGGTTAATCTTTCCTGTCCCATTCAAGTACCCAATCCTATTTAAATAAGACTCGGTTATGGAAATAGACTTTTCCTGATGTAAAATAATACAGAGAGGAATAATTTTGCAAGCAGGCAAGGTTAGATAAACATGTTAGATGTATTAAACCAATCAAACGCCCTACCGCTGGGTTTTTGAAATCTCTCGTTTCTGATTGTCCGAACCGTTAAACAAAGAGTTTGATTCTTTTGGCGGTAAAATACGTTGGACTCAGCAGTCGGCAAGGAATCTTGACCAAAGGCAGACATGGTTTTGGCTGCCCCGCCGGACATGGGGAGGTAGACAGAGAGCGAGAGAGGTGGTTAGACGTTAAAGTGGGAGAGCGTGGCAGTCAGCCAATGACCCATTCCAGCAGATCGCGTAAATTGCATTGATAGTTATTGAGAGTATTATTTTTTTTATTCAAGGAAAGTTAGCGCTTTGTTGAAGTGTTGGGATTCGAACCATCGTTGCGTCCGAGAAGCGATTCTAAAAAATAAATAAATAAATTTTAACAGATAACATTTTTTCTCGAGACGGAGAAGCTCTGTGTAATTTGTGTTTCCCCCCTCAGGTATCCACACGGAAGATATGGTATATTCCCCGTATTTTATATGTATCTCTCATCTCTCCCTCGTGTTCGGTGGGACATTTTTGGGCCATGAACCTGCCTGGTCGCGGACTTCGATGCGTCATGGTCTTTCCTGGGATTGATCGGCCAAAGGCCGCTGCAACACACACATGCACACTGAATATGCATGCTACACTGAGTCTCTTTGTGAAAATGAGACCAAGGTAGACAAGTCCCAACAAAATCAACATTACTGTAGACGTGTTGCGCCTTGGGAATCAAAGATAACTAGAGGTCAAGATTTTTCCCTTTGTTTTATCGAATCGAAATCAATACTCGGGATAGTTAATAAAAACTATCCCGAGTATCGATTTCGATTCAATAAAACAAAGGGAAAAACCTTGACCTCTAGTTATCTTTGATTCCCAAGGCGTATGAACTAGCAAAAGATAATTGAAGGGGATAATTGGTTTATTTACTCTTTCTTTAATCTTAAAGCTAGCTTTTTGCAGAATCTTTCGAAAAAATAAGGAACACATATTAGCAAAGTATTGGGTGGGGGCTGCAGGCCCCCCGGTTCCGACGGCCCTGATGTATGTATGTATCACGCATACAGGCCGCACCAATGGAGCTTAGAGGGCTGGAAATTTAAACATTTACTCCTTATTATGTCTAGAAAAAAACTTGTTTTTAAGAACCCCGCCCCCCCAAACATATTTTGGTTCGATGTAAGTTTATGCTATAGTTTTACTTTAGTTTGTGTCCAGCAGCATTCACGCTTGTTTTTTTTAAAGCTTATTCAATTATGTCTAGAAAATTCTAGTTGTATAGAAAAAAAAATACAGGCTGCACCAATGGAGCTAGATGGCTGAACATTTAAACATTTAGAAATCTTCCGGTGACTGGCTGATGAATAACCATCCGTTTCTATTGAGTGACTAATCAGACCGGTTGTTATTGTTGTTACCTGTTGTGATATGAAAAAACTGATCGTTGCTAGCTTCATTCAATTTTCGTTAATCCAGATAACAAGGACTGTTATACACTTTGAAAAATATTTTTTTCCAATTTTTTAATTGAACACCCCCAACACAGCATGCTGCCAAAAGACGTTGGTCACGTGACGGTTTCTATTGAGTGTCTAACCAGACCTGTTGTTATTAAGCTCTAGAAGATAAAATATGTATGTGTGTGTGTGTGTGTAAGAGAGATAGATAGAGACAGACAGACAGACAGATAGATAAGGAATATGATAAAAAGAGAGAATGAAATATAGTATCTATGAACGGGCAAGTAAGTCAGGTTCAGGTGCACAGATGATAAAATCAACGATCAACACATTGGCTAACCGGTTGGGAAACTGGCGTGTCCTGACCAGTCAAGTGGACTTCACATACCGGTGCTAGTTGGGTGGGCTGACAAGCTATCGCACTAGATGTTAATCTTGTGAACTTGCAAAAATAAATGAATAAAGAAAAATCAAAGAAAAATATAGAACCAAAATAACATTGGGGAAAGAAGTAAACAATATTGTATAAAAAAGGGAAAATATAAACATTTCAAAAGAAACTACAATTGTCATAAATTACATTGAACAGACTGTAAAAGCCACTGATCTTTTACAAAACCCAGTTATATGATTCATGAATCATCGCCCGCTTCCTCCATTGGCTATAACGACCAGACATTCATTAAATGTTCGTTAATCTTTTTACTCCTTGATTAAATAAGACCAAAACATCCGCCAGTTCCTGGATCAAAAAGAATATAAAAATAGGCGTGGCAGAGATGGGACAGTTATACACTGGGAACTGTGCAAACGAGTTGGGTTATACCATGTAAGCAAATGGTATCTGCATAGGTTATCATAGGAAATAAAAAGAATAAGTTACTCGGGGACATTGAGATCCAGACCGATCTACCCATTCAAGACCAGATTTGAAAGTTGTAAACAAGGAAAGAGAACCAGCCACATCGTAGATATAGCTGTGCCAGCGGACCACAGGATAAAAAGAAAAATTAGAAAAATATCAGGACCTTGCCCGCGAACCGAGAAAAGTGTGAAACATGAAGGTTGGGGTCATGCCTATAATAGTTAGCGCACTTGGAACCGTGCCGAAAGCACTAGAGACGAGATGAGGTGGATTTGAGGTTCGAAGAATAATTGAGACTGTCCAGACTACTGCGTTGCTGGGATCTGCAAGGATATCGAAAATAGTGCTGTAGATTTGAGGAGACTTGCTGCCACTCAGTCTCCTGCGATGACCACATTTTGTGTGAACATGCAAATGCATGAAAAAAAAAAAAAAAAAAAAAAAGTAAAGGGACAGGCACGCATTACTTTTAGTTCCATGTCTAAGTTTAACATGCACTGTAATTTATATTGACTCGTTTATAAATCCATCTCTGTTCTGCTGGAGTTATCTACCTTGGCAATCGCTTGCTGAATCATTCATCTCGAAAGTCAAAGCTTCACACTTCAATCACACTTGCCTTTTGATATTCACTAAGCTTAGCTTAGTTTTGCATTGCATTAATCTTGCAATAATTTTCTAATTAGAGACAGATTACCTGCCTTGAAAATTGGAATTCAAAATTCTGATTTTTGTCTGGGCTCGAACACCTACCACTGGCTCCGGTGACAAATGCGCAACTATCCCAGAGAAATACACAGTTACCATTTATGAAATAATTTTGAAATCTCAGATAAACACACCATTCGTTAGTAGTTACCAGTAAATGCTTCCGAAATTCAACAGCAGAAACATGGAAAAGGTGATCTTCTGGGTTTCGACCATGCAAATCAATGGCCATAAACCAGAATCTGTCTTAGAGGATAAAAATATAAAATCTTCTGGGACTTTGAAATTCAAACAGATCCCACAATCCAGTTTATAAGACCAGTTCTAATCCTCGTGAACAAAGAGAAGATGAAAAGAGTACATGCTAGAAATGTGATACATTAGATACACGCAAACAGATCCCTACTGCTGGTAAAACAAGCCAGTATCGATACTTTTCGAGTTAGCATATTTTACATCGGAACACGTCCGGGTATGCAGCTTAAGATGATAATGGATATAATGTAGATAGTACAGAAATGAAATAAAGGAGAGGATCCTAGGAAATGTTATCAAAAGTACACAGCCATTGGTCAGTAAGTGGAACGGTAGATCACGTGGGTTCATCTTCAACTAGTTTGAACTTCGCTCAGATATCTGGCGCCAGCGATAAGACCGAGTGGAGTGTACTGAAAGTGGTTCTAAGGCAACGAAGAAATAAAGGGAGGGAGAGAGAGAGAGAGAGAGAGAGAGAGAGAGAGAGAGAGAGAGAGAGAGACGCTGTTATTCGCTTTGAGTTAGGGCTGTCTGGAATATAAGTAGTTTTGAAAATCCACACATCGGGGCAGCTGTCGGGCAATCAGTTATTTGAATTTGAACATCAAAACATCCTGTTCTGTATTTCCTCCTTACCGCTATCGACGCCCCCCCACACCCCTGCTATTGTTACTTATATACGGCTATATAGTCTACAGTCATTAAACCGACAACATATCCCTTTGACCTAATTTAAAATACGTAGCGTTACTGACTACACTCCGACGATAGAAATGTTGCATTACCCTGTTATTATGTTTGACCAGGGATCGCCAAACCTTTTTTTAGACCATTGACCTCTTCATGGAATCCTTCACCTCTCATCGACCCCAAAGCAGGCCTGCGTAAAATGAATTTATCAAACATACCAAAACCACATACCAAAACGTTCTAAATCTTCCCAAAACGTAACAAATATATATTATAAATTATATAACAACCGATATGATATTAAATTATATTTTATGTACTTTTTATTTCTTATACACAAGTTCCATAGACCCCTCCCGGCGTTTATCGACCTCTTTCTGACCCTCGGGAATTTACCGACCCCTTCGATAGTCCCATCAACCACAGGGGTCGATATCGACGACTTTGGCGACCCCTGTGTTAGACGGATCAAACATTGTCGAATCTTCAGAAGGCAACTTCTATGGGTACAGTTACATCTGGGAAATAGGGCCGTGGACGAAATAAACACGCCGTGAAACCCCAGAAGTAACTCGTCTGGGCTGGTCTGACCAAATAAGTAGCGTCTCCCTATTCTTCTTCTTGTCAGTCTTAGTTTAGCCATCCATTGACGAGAAGACAGTCTTCATTTGGCCTCACACTGATCAGAGGCCACGACAAGAAGACAGTCTCCAGCATTATCGTTCGATTCGACTATTTATCTAGTAACAGAAACCCTACGATTTAACCACTCTCTTACCCAACTCTCCTTAGTACGACGGGGATTTGCTGTCTGGGGGATGGTCCCCCGGACACGTGGCTTCAATAAATTATTTTAGGTTACCATTTCCAAATAGCTGGAATTCCAGAGAGTTACGGATGCTTGTTTAATATACAGTCCAAGGTGTCAGTTCATGTGTGTGTGTGTGTGTGGTAATCTGTATACCCACATGATACGGCACACGACACAAGGTAACAATTTATGGTGGGTCATCCCAAAATAGCCTGGTCATTCTCTGACCCTACCCTTCTTAGTACGATGAGGAGATGCTGTGTGGTGGATGGATCTCCGGACACGAGACTTCATTTAATTATTTTAGGTTCTCAGCTACGAATGGCCGGAAAACCAGAGAGTTGCGGATATTTAACAAACAGTCCGGGGTGTCAGTTCTTTATTAATGCTCGAAAATTACAGAACGCCACTCACAAATAATGATTTAAATCCGAGAAAAACAGATACTTGCATTTGAGGCATGCAAGTCATGCTTTGTGTGATCGTTTTAGACCAGCAATTCATAATTATATTATAAATTATATTGAATTTGTATCAGATGAAGTATTGTCAGCCATTATTAATGGCCGTAGAACGACTGTCTGAGTAGTTGCGATAAAATGCAACTGAAATTAAGATCAAAGAAATACTAGTAAACATTACTAATAGTATTTAACCAAAACAATAACCATCACGTATGGCGGTGCCGAGTGAACGGGGGAAAATAAAGAATAAGTTTATATGAACATTTTAAAATATTTTGACCATTTTATTTTAGTGCGAAAAAAATATATACAATTTGTATATACAAGCACACATCATAACAATCATATTTACACAATATCTGAGGCCTTAAACCTTTGCAGTGGTGTAATAATAAACATCATAATTCTTCTTAAAATCATTTACATCTGTTGATCGCACTACATATTCCGGTAATCTATTCCAAAGTCCCACCACTCTATTGCTAAAAACGAATTTTCTGACATTCAATCTACTTCTATTTGCTTCTACCGTATATGTGTGGCATCTCAGTCCCTTGTACCCCCTTCTAGTAAAAAACACACCAGGGTTTACTATTTCTAAATCATGCATAATCTTAAACATTTCTATTAAGTCTCCGCGATCTCTTCTATTTTCTAACGATGTTATCCTTAACACTTTTAGCCTATCCTCATAACTCATACTTTTTAATTCCGGTACTAACTCAGTTGCTCGTCTCTGGACTTTTTCTAAAAGATTGTTTTATCTCTCTCCGAGTACGGTGACCAGGCCTGTGCACAGTACTCGAGGTGTAGACGGACATAAGTCTTATATAGTATAATGAACGAGTCCTTGTCTATATATGAAAGATATGCTTAATGAGTATCAGTCAAGACAACAAACCAGACAGACCAATGAATTTGTCTCCATTTCAACTAGAAACATCTTGCTGATATTCAATCTACTTCTATTTGCTTCTACCGTATATATGTGACCTCTCAGTCCCCTGTACCCCCTTCTAGTAAAAAAATACAATCATGCATAATCTTAAACATTTCTATTAAGTCTCTGCGATCCCTCCTATTTTCTAAAGATGTTAACCCTAACAATTTAGCCTATATGGTTAGATTTGATCTTCTGCAACCCTTAAAACTCGTAACTCAATAGGTTAGAGCAGCTATCACGGTAAGAGAGGCTTCCTGAGGCAAAAGGGGCATGAGTTCGAGTTTCACTGAGAGCTTATTCTTCATTTACCGTCCGCGCTGTTTATTAATGGCCGTAGAATAACGACCCGAGTAAAAGCAAGTGAAATTAAGATGAAAGAAATACGAGACAAAAATGAATAATGGTTGACCAACTATTCAGTTGTTTTGTGACAAAATAAAAAGAAGTTTGTAGAATTCTAATCATTTCTACCCGAAAGGTACTTATTACAATTAAGAAAATCATTGGTATGAATGGCCTTAATTACAGTGCAGCATGAACAACACAAACACTTACTGCACGCCGTTGCACAACAGACACTTTCTTTTGTTGTGCAGTGATTGGTGGCTGAGGGCCTTTTCAGGTATGATAGGTTGATAGGAATAATAGTTATGTCTTTCATGACATATGGCCAGCTTAAGACCGCTGCTCCTTTTGATCTTATGTGGATTGTTGTATTTGGTGCATGATTACACCATGTAACGCAATTTTTGTTTCTGGGTAGTGAGTCTTATTTTCTAATTACTTGTAGCTATTATTAACTTTAAACTTTTCTTTTGTGACCAAGACGGTGATATGTATATGTAATGGTTTTTTTGCTTCTTTACCCTTTGTCCAATTGAAAATAAATAGATTTCAAATTATCACTGTCCTGGTCGTAAAAGCAAAAATTGAAGGGAATAATTGACATTTTCTATACTTTTTAGACATAACCAATCAGAAAATAACACCTATTAAAGAAGAGTAAGAAGAAAGTGCAACTTGTCAATAAAGTTTTTTTTACAAAGCCCGGGGCAAGAGCTACAGTTACGATGTGTATTTATTTACCGAGTCTCGAAACAAGAAAGTTTTTATTTTTGATTTAAAGCTTGCTAATGTAGGTATGTTCCGGATATCATAGGGTAATTGATTCCAAAGTCTGAGTGCTACATAGCTGAAACTCCTGCGCCCATGAGTCATATTCATAAAGACAAGTTCTAAAATCAAGCCATATAAATATCGGATGTTAATAAGAGCACGGAGTTCATAAGGGCACATATCATACAGAAATTTGAATACTATAATAAACCAATGTAGGCCGATAATGCCGGTCCTAATTGACTCGCATTTCCTACGTTTCAAAACTAACCGAGCAGCGGCATTTTGAACTTTTGTAGTTTGTTAATTTGTGATTTATTCAAGCCAAAGAAAAGTGAATTACAGTAGTCTAATCTACTGGTAATAATAGAGTGAACCAGCTGCTCGGTTTCATTGTTGGAAAGTAAGTTTCTAATACTGCGGACATCTGTAATTAATTTATAACAGCGGGAGACTACATTATTAACATGCATTTCTAAGTTTAGAGATTTATCAAGATAGGCTCCAATATTTTTTACCCAGTCAGATAAACGTATGT
This sequence comes from Architeuthis dux, assembly GCA_006491835.1. NCBI lineage: Eukaryota > Metazoa > Mollusca > Cephalopoda > Oegopsida > Architeuthidae > Architeuthis > Architeuthis dux. Next base: position 765,431 of record VCCN01000192.1, on the reverse strand, counting down.
AGTCGCCATTATTAAGAATTACACCGTTGATGGTTTGAACATTTTTAACCTATCAGAAAATAACATTTTATTACCCAGGAATAAAAAAAAGTTTTTAAAGATTTGCAATGTTATTTTTATGGGTTTGATGCCGACTCCAGTATCGGTATGGCTTTATGTGTGCATTTAGGATTTTAAACAGGTTGACATTTTTATGTCTCTGTCATTTACAAAATTATGTCTGGTAGGTTGTTGGACTTGAAACTGTATAGGAGGTCTGTATGGAAAGTATCCAGCCAATTATTATTAACCAACAATAGCGAATTAGTCCCTTCAAAATAATCCCCTTGGGACCTCACACAGTTATGCAAGCGGCCCTTCCATTTTTCAAAACAGTCCTCTTTCGGGATTGCCATCAGCTGGCATATCGAGTTCTCCTTAATCTCGTCCAACGTCTGAAATCTTTTTGAGAATCTGAACTGTATGGGGGCTGACAGACCTGGGTGATGCGATATTTAGCTAAAGAAACCTGCATAAAACGTGAAGAATGACTCGATCGATCATTGTGAATGCAATGGCCACACAATACTCAAGCTGACTCAATGGCGTCTCACTGCCGACTGAATAACCCCACGGAAGAGTGTCTGTTCAAGCATGCGCAGTAAGTTTCCATCTGACCTGCTACTCCAGCTGGGTTTGGCGCATTTCCCACCGGCTTCAGTGGTTGGTGTTCAGACTCAGGTTAAAGGTAGATTTTGAATGCTGATTTTCAATACAATTAAGCCTTCCCCATTGGCGCAACACAATCTTCTTATTCATATTCATCTCCAAATTTGGTTTTGTGCAATACTAAGCTAAGCTTAATAAGTATCAAGAAAGAACGATAGATAAATATATATATATATAGATAGATATGAACAGACTGAGATAGATAGATAGATAGATAGATAGATAGGTATGGTTAGTCATTTAATAGATATTGTCACGTGACCAACTGCTTTTGACAGCATGCCGTATTGGAATGATCAATTAAAAAACAAGCATGACACAAACTAAGGGAACAATTTAGCATAAACTTGCATTGCAAATTGGACCTCTAATAAAAACCTATTATGGGGGGAAATTTGAAGAAAAAAAACACGTTTTTTCTAGACATAATAAGGAGTAAATGTTTACATTTTCAGCCCTCTAGCTCGATTGGTGCGGCCTGTACGCGTGATACATACATAGCCAAGCCAGACCAGCTTAAAAACCGAAGAAACATATGTTGACAGTTTTGGTGACAGTTTTGGTTGACGGTTTCTAATAGATATACACAGACTGAGATATATAGATAGATATATAGATAGATAGATAGATAGATAGATAGATAGATAGATAGATAGATAGATAGATAGATAGATGAATGGATGCATGAAACAAAGTAGTCCTCCTACCATACAGACATTTCAATGGTTCCAAACTTATCAAGTGACACAGGAGAAAGAAGACTGAATCCAAACCAATACGAACGGAAGTAATTCGCTGGTCTTGCTTGTCATAGCAGATTCTACGTTCTAAAAGTCCGTGGCGATCTAATGTATATGTTCCTACATTTTCCCTACTACAGATAATACTATTCTTTCTGATTGGCTAAGGACAGAAACCTTCCAGATTTCGTAATTTTTGAGATGTTTGGAATTTTGTACATATTCTTAATCCATTCGCTCAGTCAGCGTCTGAATTGAGCATCCAGACGCAAAATATGTTAGCATTCAATTCATACACAGGGAAGGGTTCACGGCTCTTATAATAAAGACGTTGCTTCCTACTAGATCTTTGTACGGTTTGAATCTCTTTAATCCGGCAAGCTTGGGACCTGGCCATTGCCGGGTTCCAGAAAATGCCGGACAGAAATTGACCTTTAAGACCCATTTTTCCCAAAACTTGAAAATGTTCTCCTTTTGTTTCTTTAAATCATACACAGTAGACGATCACACCCAGTGCCAGATTAAGCTAGTGTGGGGCCTGCAGCATATGTTATAAAGGGGCCCCAAAATAAGAAATTACACATAAACTAGCATTCCAAGGGAAATTATGAAACACCGTCACCTATATTGGGCTGTGATCACTAAAAAATGTCTAATTTTTTTTTAAAAAGCGGGCACAAACCAGTGACCAATTTAGCATAAGCTTACATTGAAAATTGAAGCCCCCACTAAAACCCTATTTTGGAGGGGAATTTACAAAAAAAAAAAAAAAACATTTTCCCTACTCACTGAGGAGAGTGCAAAATTTCAAGTTTCTACTATGAGCGGTTAGGGCTGGGCGAAGTCCGGATACATAGATTGATATAAATGTGTGAACACATGAATAACCCAAACCTTTGGTAGCTGTGATTAAAATTAAAACACATATAATTTTTACTTGCAAAGTAATTAATTTTTTTCATTTGCTATACCGCCATATAATACGACAAATATGTCTGACATTTCAGATATAGCATTTATGTTTTTATGTTTGTAGGGCGGCTATGATTTCAGTTTCAAATAACTTCGTATTTATGTGTCGTATATGTATCACATAGATACCACATTTCCAGTAATTACTGTGTTAAAATAATAACCCCAATTAAAGGTGATAATTGACTGAAATTGCTAACCTTAAACACTCAGTCGTTCATAAAAGTTGAAAGCAGTATAGTACTATAGTAATAGAGAAAGCGCAGGTTCACTGAATCTGAATTGACAGCTTGTAAGCATTTAGCGCGGGGCCCCTGAATTCGTGGGGCACATAGCATTTGCTTTTTTTGCAACATATTTAATCCGGTACTGCTCACACTAACTCTTTACAGCAGTTCCTTCGTCTAATTCTTTCAGTAACTCCACCTTTTCAAGCATAGATATTTTTAGATGGTTTATGCTTGCGCCTTTTAGCACTAGCAACTTCTTCAGCGCCTCTCGGGCTCTTGGAGGAGATCCTGGAAGGCTAAAATACAGCTGAATATATGAAACTAACAGGACTATGTCACCCAAACACTCGGCTGCAGGGTAAACAAAGTTCAGCGCCTTAGCACTGCTAACAGCATCGCCTTTGGTGTCAGATTCACAAACTAATGGCGGCAGATCCCAAAACATGCCGGATCATGGGAGTTGCCGGACTACAGAATGCCGGATTAAATAGGTTCAACCTGTATATTTACTAGCATAGTACCCGTGATTTGGATCTGGGCCCGAATCTGCCCAGGCTGCTATACTTTCAGGTCACCCCCCTGACGGGATCAGCAGAACCCCAGAGTCAGCGCACATGTGCTTTTGTTGGAGTGACCAAGGTCTGTACTTAAAGATGCAGACAGCCGTACTGTCATGAGGATCAGCGCCTACAGTTGCAGACAGCTGCACTATCATGACAATCTGTGATCAATGTTGCAGGCAGCGGTTCCGTCCTGATTCTCCTTCAAAGAGCCGGTAGAACTCTATACTCAGCTCAGTATCTACCAATTATGGGATGTTCACGTCCTGTGGTCAAACCACAGTTCAGCCTCACTGGCGAAACATTCCAGCAAAAGGGGCGGCAGACCACCATAGCTAGCTCGGGCATCTGTCAGGAGAAGAACAATCCTATCAAATTTACAACCTGTGGGCTCTGCTGCTATTCGCGACACTCCGGTGGTCCATAGGATGTAAATCCTTGGTTTAAAGGGTGGGGTCGACCCTGGGCAAGTCGCACTTCACCTTAAAACTTCATTGCTCCGGCTAGAGAGTTACTCCTCACGCAGGCCCCGCCGTCTATGGTCCTAATGCTGTAGAAAACACTCCCCGAAAATCTTCGTTCACGAAGCCAAGCCATTCATTCGTTCACCCGAAAAAATAGCGGGATTATTTACGTATGGATCTGTTCTATAGCTAATTTTCATATTCTATATTTATATAGTTCTGTATATAGTTCTATAGCAACTTTTCATAGCTAACTTTCACTGTGTTGTCGGTTGTTGTTACCTGTGATGTACTTCCTCTGATTATCTGAACCGTAACCTAGTCAGTATGTGACGCTCGACGGACGACTCACTTCTTGACTCACTAAAACTAGAAAAAAAACTATTCTTAGCAATTAGAACTTAGTTTTACACTTCTGTTTACGCAGCATTCCGTAAAAAATGACGGGAATTTAAAAAAAAATGTTATTTTAGTATAAATGTATTCATTTATTTATTAGGATGAGATTAACTTGCAAATACCAAGTTTGTTATTAGTATTTGAAATGCGTTGAACGCGCACACAATTACATTCTCTCTCCCCCCCCTCTCTCTCTATCTCTCACTCTCTCTCTCACTCTCTCCTATCTAAGTTGTATTCTATTTCTCACGCTCCCACGCAGTCTATGTCTGTCTAGTACGCACGCGCAAGCGCGTTCACATCCACACACATCATACACACACAAACACATTCTCTCGCCCCCCCCTCTCTCTCTCTCTCTCTCTCTCTCTCACACTCTCTGTCCTTCTGTTTTTTCCGTCTCTCTTTCTGTCTAAATTGTATTCCTCAAGCTCTCATACACTCTCGTTATCTCGGTACCTCTGTTGTGCACGCACACACACCTTTAACTACAGCTTTCTCGCTCACACGCTATTTTTACTCGTTCACACTTACACCATTAAATGCTCTGCAGACATTCATAAAACACTGTTGTAAAAGTCACAGTAATTGTCAACCCCAGCTATTTTTCTATTCTTTGTTAAATTAACGCTAATAATCTTAATTTGTTGGGTTAGTGATTTGCACGTGCAGGCGTTTTATAATACTTTAGCTTCCTGCACTGTACAATACCACACTTTGTTCTCAATATATCTCAAGTTGGGTTACTTTCTATGAAAAAGTGAGTGAGTTATACACAGTTTTACACAGGCAACCATTTAAAAAAGATTTGTTATTCTTCCTTGGGTCGGAAATGAATAAGGAACTTTCTGAAATTAAGATGAAAGAAATACTATTGAACAATTAGTAATAATTGACAATGGTTCATCTAATTCATAATCATATTACTACAAATACTATTAGTGTATGTAAAAACAAACACACCCCAAAACATTAAAGATGGCAGCGCTGGGCGTTCGGGGAAATAAAGAATGAAAGCTATGTGGTTAGTTTTAAGCTTCTGTAAACGGTAGCTTTCGTAGCTCAATGGTTGGAGCAGCTGTCGCGCACGAGGATAAAAGGGATGCGAATTCGAGTCTCGCTGGAAACTTATTCTTTATTTCCGATCCGCGCTATTTACTAACGGTCGTAGGATGACGGTCAGAGTAGTTGCGATAAAAAGCAACTGAAATTAAGATGAAAGAAACACAAGTGAAAAAATAATTGGCTTTATGTATATTTACTACGCTAAGTGTGGCACAAGACCAAATAGCGAAAGAATGGTATTGTTAACGTGATTGTGTTAAGCCGATCTTTTATGTAGGGATGGAGATTTATTCGCTTCCCACGATGGCAAGTACAACACAAGGTCAACCCTTTTTAAAGTCCGACGCCCATACGTGAGGACAAGGACAATTATTGCCCAGCCGCTGAGACCAATATCACGAAAGCATCAGGATTACTCCCGACCCTACCCTTATTGTTCAATGGGGAGGTGCATGGTGTTGGAATCCCCGGGATTCGGTTCGCATTTTTAATTCAACATTTGAAAAAGAGATTTTTCATGGAATCGAACACCGGCTGCTGACGCCTGAGTCTGGCTACTGATTCTCTAATACAGATGTTGTATCATGGCGAATTTACGAGAGAAACAATTCAGTTAGGATATCAACGTAATTAAGTTTAGCGAGCGAAGTCAAGCATTCTGTAATCTACCAAAATGTCAGTGTATGATCATAGCCTGACACAGGAATGCTGACATTTCTTTAAAGTCGACTTTCATTCGAGTCTTTTTCTTGTTTCTAAATGTAATCTACTCTGGGATTTTCGAGATCTAAGCACACACACACACACACACATATATATATATATAATATATTGTCAATTCCACATACAGCGCTGTTTCGTCGTCTTACGACTCATCAGTGTGGCTACTGACTACCTTGGTGCCTCGAGCTAGGATTGAAACCGGACCTCTAAAACTCCAAATGCTTTGTTGACGTTACCAGCAGCTTGAGCAGCATTATGTACTAATTTGAAAATTAGTTCAACTGCTTGGGTAGACACTATTGCTATTAAGGGCTCAAAAACCTCCAATAATAACGAATTGTATCTTTATTTATATTGAATCTGCAAATAAATGCCATTTCATTAGTAAATCTTTCACTTTCAGCAATATTCTCTATGGTGTTAACAACAACTTGTCATGTGTAGCAACCTAGATATCACTCTTCTGTAGTCGCTAACCCTTGCTTTATTACAGAATAGGGAAAGAGAGTTCGAACAAGGGACAAGGTTTCTTTGTTTCAAATCATCTGACCACTTTCAACAATGTGGTTTGTATCGTCCTTTTCCATGCCGCGCTACCCTGAAGTATTGGGTACTCAAAATGTAGTACCCAGCATGGATGCCCATCACAAAGTTCTCTCTTTGCCTTTTCTTAGATACACAAAAACGACCACAAACGAAAACACGCACCGTTGTTGTAATCTTTCTTGAATAAAAATGCGAACACAACGTATTTTATTCACTGTGTCAGCAGGGGACACCTTATTCTAGAATACGAATAGTTGCTAGAATAGGAAAGCGTAGCTGTAGGGAAAGAAAGTTTGGTCATTATTTTCATGTGTGTGTGTGTGTGTGTGTGTGTGTGTGAGAGAGAGAGAGCGCGTGCGTGTTTGAGAGAGAAAATGTGTGAGAGTGAGACCACTACAAAGTGACTTTCCGCACATTGGAACGTTTATTCAAGGCTACAAGTATGGGTCACCTAGCAAGGATCGACAACTCAAGAGTAAGAACCCACGAGGCCAGCTTGATAGCCATTACACCACAACAAAGTTGGATTTATTTGCCTCTCCACGATGGCAAAGTACGATAAAAGGTCGAGTTTAACGTGGGGACCCACACGCATACGTATGCGTAGGGACAAAAATTGTTCAGCTCTCCCGGCCTTGCCTGTTTGACCGGCATCAGAGAATTCCCTGACCTTACCCCTATTAGTGCAATGAGGAGGTGCTGCCTTGGGAAACGGGTCCCCTGGGACCAGACAGAAATATATATTCCTTTGGCCACGACTGATCATGGGCGGCTGGAAGCCCACAAATGAAATATGAACCATTTAACTGTATACATCTTTGCCAACGAAAAATAAGATAGTTTTTACCTCTAGAATAGAATTTTTGGGACATTGACTCCAAAAAATCCTTGAAGACGTTCTCTTTATCTTCCCTCTAAATCAGAAACCCGCGGATCCGGAGCCACATGCGGCTCTTTAGCCTATCTCGACTTGCTCTTAGGCGCTGTGAAAAAAATAATATTATGAGCAAACAAATAAATTATTTTCCGGGGCGTATTTAGCGTCCGGCAGACCGGCGGGTGCCAGTTGGGCCTATACAAATTTCATTTATGGGTACTTCTAAAAATGATATCCAGGTATGGATTCGTTTCATTTTTCGGTTTAGTTTCGTCAAAGACTTTAATGATTATTTTTCACTTCATATCCTTTTTTTTTGTTGTTGTTGCGTCTTAGATTGAAGCAAGTTCAGATGTGATTCAAAACCCAAAATAGCATTGAGTAAGAAAAAGGTTAGCTAAATTTATGTTTTCTTGTATGTATTTTTGTTTATAATAAATTATCTGTATCAATAAAGTCTCAAATATTTTTTTTTTTAGTTAAAAATGGCTCTTCAGGTTGAAAATGTTCCCCACCCTACTCTAAATGAACGTTTTTCTTTTCCAAATGTTTGGAAAAATCGTAATCAGTTCGTAATAGATATGGAGAATATAGAGGGTGAAATAAAGCTGCGAAACCCGGCACAGTGTTATTTGTGCAACGTGTGGTCGAGCAATACCATGGAACAAACTAACTAAAGCTAACCTTATTTCATACAATCTTCTGTGCACCTCTTCCAGTTCTTTGCAGTAAACTGTTGCTGCTATATTCCTTCATTGGGGAGAAAATTGTATTGGACCATATAGTGACCATACTCTTTTGTTAGTTTTACGTTGACTTTGGAAAATGCTTTAGAGCTTCATCATGGTCAAGCCATCGTTTCCGGTTGTCGTACAGGAATTTCATCGCAGGTTACTATTCGGGCAATAAATGAAAAATCTTTGTTCCACAACAATAGCATCGAGCAAATTTCAAAACGATGATTTTAATGATATTCGGTGACATAACGTAGCAACCACTTGTCGAGTTTCTTTAATTTTCCAATTTGTTTAAAATCTGAAACTGTTGAAACTGACACCTTTTAATTTTTAGTCATTTTAGAACGTTTTCTGTGGTATCTGCCGATTTATCTGCGTCGGCTATTTTATATCGGGATAATCCTGACTGGCCGATTCTTGTATTTGTTTGCGTGTTGTCTCTGGTCTGGTCTCACTAGGTAATACATATAACTTCTGGTTATTTGAACCGTAACTCTGTTCAACTCCTGTATACAACATGGTTTCGACCTCTTTCTCTCAGAATAAGGCTCTCTCACAAAATGTGCCTCTTGCAAAAGGAAGACTTAAAGCTCTAGGTGAAACTTGCACCCCGCCGAATAAAAGTGTTAGGAGGTTGACGTCACAGTAGTAGTGAGAGTACCCAACACTTTCTCAAGGATTCTTTTCGACTAACTCTTTCAATTGGTCATTTGGAACTGTGGTAGAACACCATCGCCATTTTGGAACTTCAGATACCAACGACGTACTGTATGTTCTAAAGTAATATCTTCACCCCATACTTTATTAACCTGAAAGATATTGTGGACAATTTTAAACCCACGAAATAAAATAATGAGTAACTCTTCAGTTTGTATCTTAAATCTGCAGCCATTAAACATGCAAATTACTACCTTCCATAATTTTGAGAAGAGCCATTACAATTCCAAGAGTTGCTCGAACTATTAAAATCCTTCTATGTGTTACTTTAGCTGGTACCACTACGTTTCGATCGATCAATATTACAGCCTTCTTCAGGCCCCTTTCCTTACGGACTGTACACCTGTTAAAAGAATCGGCTGAAACGTTATAGTAACAACAAAAGCAACATGAAGAATGAAGTTAAAGATCAAACAACTATTTGAATAGTCTTGATTTGTCCGAATTTCTTAGATGAAATATTTTCATTATTATTAATTTTTTTTCTTTCATCTAGTCTAAAATAGTTAACCGAGAAGCATCGATAACTCGGTTAAAATGGAAAACATCAAGGTCAATTTATGCAATTGTAAGTCAGCTTATGTATTCGTAAATATAACATAATTGCACTTGCATGACACACACACACACACACACACAC
>VCCN01000192.1:734039-747186 GCA_006491835.1 Architeuthis dux | reverse complement strand
CCCGTTCCAAAGGTGTATGTTTGGAAGGACCGGACTTTATGGGTGTGGAGCAGCCTGCCATAATTGTGATCTAAAATAATTTTATATTTTATATCTAAATTTAGATAATTATAAACAGCATGAGTCAAGGGAGATACTTTATAGAAACTATGAAGAAAGATCTATAATCTGTAATTGTTTATTCATCTTTATTAGATTTCTAGAGAACCGCTGATCCAAATACTTCGAACTCGACACTTCACTGCCTTGTGTGCTGACTAATATATCTGGCGAATGTCAACTTCGTACAATGGCTAGTTGTCGAGTGATCACGGTGCATCCACACACACAGAGACACACACACACACACACACACACACACATTTCTTCAATTGTAATTAGATGCAAGTGTACAAACAGACATATATATATATATGCTCATATACAACAACAAATTATATACAGATAATATATAAACATTAAACCAATGGAAAATAATGGTTAGAAGATTTTAATTTCATTTCTTTTTGCTAAATAGTAAAGAACTAAATGTAGCTTTTTGTTTAACTACAGTATCGCCCATAAATAAGTACACCCCCTACCACTATGTTATAGAAAGTTACATTTCTTCTGAACCAAATATAGCATGATTTTATTATTTCTAGTGGAATATTACACAATCAAAATGTATATTATCAGGTATAATTTATTACCAAACTCTACAGCATTGAGACTCTGTTGCCAAACATATTTTTTCGTAGTGGTGTACTCATCTTTGGACGGCAGCATATTCATATTTTTGGCAATAGAGTTTCAATGCTGTAGAGTTTGGTAATGCATAATATCTGATAATATTTGTTTGGATGGTGTAATGTTCTACTAGAAATAATAAAATCCTGCTATGTTTGGTTTAGAAGACAATTAACTTTCTATAACATAGTGGTAGGGGTGTACTTATTTATGGGCGATACTATACATAGTACAACGACATAAGTTATTTATCATGACATAACATCACTTTATCCAACGAAGGGGGCGGGGGCTTTCTAAAGCTCAACCTAGGAGCCCGTGCGGCTGATAATCTGTGGCGGTACACAGGATTTTTTTAAAAAGCGTTATAATCCTTAATTTTCTAAATCTTCCCGAAAAAACAATATTCGTCTTTTTTGCTGTCCGTCTCTGCATGACTGTACACGACACCGTCAACTAAAACTGTCACCAAAACTGTCAACGTAGGTTTCTTCAGTTTTTAAGCTGGTCTGGCTGGCTATGTATGTATATATCGCGCGTACAGGCCGCATCAATGGAGCTAAAGGGCTGACATTTTAAACATTTACTTATAACTTATGATATTACTTTATTCATGAAATAAACCACACAATTCTCTAAAGAAACGTCCCCCCATAGGTTGTTAGTGGGGATTTTATTTACAATGTAAGTTTATGCTAAATTGGTCCCTTAGTTTGTATCTGGCAGCGTTCACGCTTGTTTTTTTTTTAAATTCAGACGTTTTAGTGATCATCACCCAACAAAAGGCGAGTGAAGTAACTTTTTCCAATTTTTTAACTGACCACCCCCAACATAGCATGCTGCAAAAAGACGTTGGTTGCATGATTGTTTCGCTTGGGTGACTAACCAGACCTGTTTTTTGTAAACGTTTTGTTTCTACGGGAAAAAAGACCCATGAAGTGACTGTGGTTGAATACTGGTCGTGACAAATATATCCCGATCTCGTAGAAAGTTTGGCCTAGATTATATTTGTGTTATTGAATAACCTAGTTATTTCTATGCTTGTAGAATCAATAAGGGATCCGTGAGTAATAAGTTAAGTTCCGTTGATAGAGTGATTGTAGAGATTTAATAAGCATAGCTTAGCCTGGCACAATGTCACAAGTCGCTTACAGTACCTGATGTTCCCAAGCGGTAACCCATCCTAGTAATAAGGAAGTCCGATGATGCTTAACTTCGGTGATGAGACGAGAACCGGTGCTTTCGGAGTGACTGGACCGTAAACCTGGTGGAGTTTATATATTCTAGCTTAGCAGGGATCGGCAACCTTTTTGCCTTTACGGTCTGGATCGCGTATCAATCAGTGGACGGTGGGCCAGATAAATGCCATAAAAAAAGCTTGAAATATCGGAACTATCCATTTTATTACATGGATCAATGAATAACGCATGCTAGAAAATCAGTTGTGCTTAACCAAGGATGCTAATTAGTAATCAAAGAACTCAATTTAATCGCAATTTATTTCAATCAAGGCATCTTTTGAATCATATAAAAAGACACAAAGAAGCTTTAAAACATAAACAGTAAGCATATTATCTCAATATTTGCTCGCAGGCCGGTCAACATCCCTTGGCAGGCCGGATGTGGCCAGTGAACCGTAGGTTGCCACCCCTGATCTATAGGGTCACAACCCACACTCTTGAAAAACGTTACTTATAACGTCATTATATAGAATTGGGGCAGAAATGTAGTTTTACAATAATAATTACCACATACATTGTCATATTTCACCCATCTGTATTGTATTTTATAATCTAAATAGAAATCCTGGTAAACTAGATAATCTTATTTACCACTACCAACGAACTTGGAAGGGGTATATGTATTCAATCATATTTTTCTGTCTGTTCATACAATATCTCCAAAAGTTCTCAATGACATTTTTTGGAAGGGTTGGCAATGGGCTAAGGAAGAACCGATTAAATTTTTGAGCGGATCAAGGAATTCTTTTTTCGATTAACCCTTTATAGGGCACTCCTAAGATATTCTAGATATCAAAACAACCTTTTTGTATATTAAACTAGTCCTAATTACAAGATATTTTCAGTTGCAAGTTTTCTTAAATTTCTTTTGTTTATGAGGGTAAAACCCCCTCTAACGAAGTGATCATATATGGTGCCTCGCCCAAAAAGTGACAAAAAATGGAAAATATTTAAAAAAATTAAAAATTAAAGTAGAACATTAAATAAAACATTAAAGAATAACATTCAATATAATGAATAGATACAAAAGAATTGATATTGACAAAAAGAATAACACCTCCGGGTTGATTTAAAATGTTATTGTGCGGGCCCAAAACAGGATAATTTAATGGAGTGTGGTATGCCTCAAAACTTGTTGATTGCGGCTTTAGTAGAGGTAGTAATTTAAATGATCATATATAGTCACTTGCCCCATAAAGGGTTAAGATATTTTTCATATATTAAAACAATAGTCCGAAACATGGAAAATCAAAACTTACAGTTACCTCTCCTGCATCGTAAGTATATATGAACTGATTTTCATTCGGTTTAAGTGTACAGCGTTGGTAAAGGTATGCACTCTCTGGGTGCGTTCTAGTACGAAATGTAAAGTGCAGTTTCCGGTCACGTACTTCTCGATCCATTTAGTACAAATTATTTCGCTCCATTTTGAATGGCTTCAATAAATATGCACGTCTTCACGGTAAAATGAAATAAACCACACTATTCTCTCTTTAATTTTACCCGTAAAGTTGTTCTTTCCTTCCCCTGAAGTGGACAGACCAATAAGAAAAGCAAACACCTTCAAGAGCTGAAAAAGCTGAAATATACAAAAGATCTATTCGAGTCTATTGACTTGTCAGATAAATGTCATATTCTGACATCTTTCCCCTGTGTCAATTCGTTTTGTCTCAGGACAAACAAGAAAATAGCCGAGTCAATAAGTGTTTCATTTTCAATTAAATATATTTTCCGATCTGCTTGTTATCCCAGCGGGCAGTGTTCATGGTAAAAGTTACAGTGAAATACAGGAATACCTCGAATAGGTCGGTTTTGATTAGTGCGAGTTTTGATGTACGGTTACGGTATTGCTGTACACATTAATATAACTAAGTATAAGCTGAAAAAAACCCACATTAAATTATAATAATAGTGCGGTTTCGAATAGTACGGAAATTTAGAACGAATTAACCGCACTAATCAAAGTATACCCACTAGAAATGATTCTCAATTCATATAGATATTTACTACGCTTAGGATAGTCCGGTTCAAGGCCATGGGGCTCAGTCTCTACCAGACAGAAATATTCATAACCAGTGGGAATTGATATAAGTTTATTTTATCTTATCGAGATTAATAACCTAGGGTTAGGTTTACGGGTTAGGATTAGGGGTTAGGGTTAAGGTTTGGGTTTTGGCTTTTGTGGTGGGTACTAACGAAAAATACCCCATAACAGTGGAGCACTCAGTGAGGATTGAACTCATTACCAATGGCTTGCGACACTAATTTGTTTACCATCATTCTACGGTAGGTGCCCTTTGATATATACAGTATCACCCATAAATAAGTACACTTTTTAATAGAAAGTTAATTGTCTTCTAAACAAAACATAGCAGGCTTTTATTATTTCTAGTGGAACATTACACAATCAGAACAGATATTATCAGGTATTATTTATGACCAAACTCTACAGCATTGAAACTCTGTTGCCAAATATATTTTTTCGTAGTAGTGTACTCATCTTTGGAAGGCAACATATTCATATTTTTAGCAACAGAGTTTCAATGCTGTAGAGTTTGGTAATAAATTATACCTGATAATATACATTTTGATTGTGTAATATTCCACTAGAAATAATAAAATCATGTTATATTTAGTTCAGAAGAAATTTAACTTTCTATAACATAGTGGTAGGGGGTGTACTTATTTATGGGCGATACTGTAGTTAAACAAAAAGCTACATTTAGTTCTTTACTATTTAGCAAAAAGAAATGAAATTAAAATCTTCTAACCATTATTTTCCATTGGTTTAATGTTTATATATTATCTGTATATAATTTGTTGTTGTATATGAGCATATATATATATTTCTGTTTGTACACTTGCATCTAATTACAATTGAAGAAATCTGTGTGTTTGTCTCTGTGTGTGTGGATGCACCGTGATCACTCGACAACTAGCCATTGTACGAAGTTGACATTCGCCAGATATATTAGTCAGCACACAAGGCAGTAAAGTGTCGAGTTCGAAGTATTTGGATCAACGGTTCTCTTGAAATCTAATAAAGATGAATAAACAATTACAGATTATAGATCTTTCTTCATAGTTTCTATAAATTATCTCCCTTGACTTCCGCTGTTTATAATTATCTAAATTTAGATGTAAAATATAAAATTATTTTACATCACAATTATGGCAGGCTGCTTCACACACCATAAAGTCCGGTCCTTCCAAACATACACCTTTGGAACGGGCCCTGCCTTAGTTTAGAATTAAACTGTTCTTTTTTCGTGAAATTTGATATATCTGTGTTGGCTATGGTGGCCTACATTTTCTCACAACAAATCGGGAAATAGTAAACATTAAGATGAAAGGAGATAAAAAAATACAAAGAGCTCTTGAAATTAATCTCATTCGCTTTGAAAACGATTTGATTTATATGAGATGCAGTTGTAATGCTACATTTTCAATTGAAGTGACCTTTTGTAAAATGCGGTTGTGGTTTGAATGTGGGAAAATTGAACGAACTCATGTTTTTAAAGGGTTGGAACAGTGGGTGGACTGCGTCTTGGTCAAGGTAGTCACATGCTTCCTACCGGCGCCAAAACGACACAAGGCCACATGGAAGAAAATGCAACAAAGAAGATTGTGTTACGCCAATCTTCCAAGTGGCACCGGTGAGGAATACGCAATTATTTCAGTCATGAGAATGCGAATATAAATGATTCTGCTCAAGCCACAACAATCCAATTCTACGCGAAATCATGAATTCCCCCAATAAAAAAGAGCTGTTTTTTATTCCCTGGGAAATAAAGAGCGGATAAGCTAGCCTTGGTTGTTTGGACGAAAAATATTAGTTTCTCATCACCTTCGCCGCATTGCGTTGTGCCTTTATATGTATGCATTTAGAAAAGGCGAGGAAGCAATCTTTACTCAAATTTCTGCTATAATTGCTACATGCGTATCAATTATCTCGAAGGACGGAGGAAGGGATGTGATATATTCAACAGCGTGGCTTGACCTCATAGGGTACACGTCAATGTGGCGTATCAATGTTGGAATGTGGTCCATTAAGAAAAAAGCATGATCAAGTCACGTAAATTGTAAATGTATTTTGCGATGAGTGCATATCATCATCATCATCATCATCATCATCATCATCATCATCATCATCATCATCATCATCATCATCATCATCCGTCGGAAGTCCACTGCTGGACAAAGGCCTTTCCCATCTGCTTCCATGACGACCGCGATTGTCCGAACCTCTGCTACGCCTTAGCGGCAGACATTTCTATCTCATTCCTCCATCTTGTGTCTGGTCTTTTCCTACGGGCACCAATCTGTTAGTCTTTTGCTCCATCTATTGTCATCTCTTCTTGCTAAGTGACCAGCCCATCTCCATTTTTGTTGCATAATTATTTGTATAATATCTTTCACTCTAGTCCCCCCTCTTATTCATGTTGATCCTTTTCAATCTCTTGTCGTTATCGCTAGCATTGCTCTTTCCATTGCTCTCTGTGCGATTCTAAGCTGGTTCTCAGTTCGTTTTGTTAATTTCGATGTTTCGCAATTTAAGTCATAGCTGATATTATGCAGGCATTGTATACTTTACGTTTTAAGCACATTGGCAAGGTGCTCTTCAATATGTCTCTATTCATACCAAATGCTTTCCAACCTATCGGTATGCGTTTTATTTTGCTTTATTATCTGTCCTAGATAGATGTATTCGTCAGCCTCTTCTAGAGACTCTCCGTCGGGGGATTCGTCACTCGGCCATTCGGGCAGACGACAGTCAGCAGTCAACCAAACGAAGAAGTATGAAGTTGAAGCAGTTTATTATAATACATTGGTATCCAAAGAAGTAAGAAGCAGTTTATGAATTTTTGATGAAGTGATATGCTACAAAAATTAGCAAAATATTAAACACTATAACAAGGTCTAAAGCTGTTTACAGTACCTAGTGTTCCTCAGCAGTCACCAATCGAAATGCTGATCAGGTTTTAGGCAGCTTAACTTCGATGATCGGACGAGAACCGGTTCTTTCAGTGTGGTTTGACTCAACGCAAAGGGAGGAAATAATCAGTTAAACAAATTACTTTAATGCAGGGCGTGTCAGAATATAAAATAACTTGTATTTCACTCTTTTTCGTTTCATCAGCTGAGAGCGAATCCGGAGATACAAACATTAATTTCTACAGAATGTTTTTCTTCCAGCACAATCTATCGAAGTCACTTTCCCCAGAAGGAAAAAATCAAATGATTTATGAGTAGATTAATACAAAACAAATTAGCGAAGTCTGAGAAACTAAACAGATAGATAAAATTATAATAGCACTATTCTGTCAATAGCACTTGCCTTAACTCCTGACAACTGACAATTCCTTTCTTCCTGATTTTTAATGCATTTCTATAGTAAAATCATTTGCAGGACATTTCTATATTAAGTATTTAGATATTATACATATATTTGCTCTTCTCTGTCAATAACACCTGCCTGACCACTAACAATTCCTTTCCTCCTGACTTTCAACCAATTTCTGTAGTAAAAAAAATATTAGCAATGCTTTTCTATAGTAAAATCATTAGCAATGGATTTACATTATATACAGTCTTATTATGCAGTAACGCTTGCAATAATTCCTAAAAACTGAGAATCGGGGGTTGGTACAGTAGCCGTAAAGTCAGTGGGCAGCGAAATAAAAGCCGTAAACCTTCCCACGTATTTCGGGTTCAAATGCATTCGCTGCTCATTTTCCCACAACCACCAGAATTTCATTGAATATGCAATAATTAGAGTGAATAAATGAAAGTTTTGTATTTTTAATAAATTCTACCCGTGATATCACACAACACCGCTCAGGGTTATTGACACCCATAGACATTTCGTATAACCCGTACAATATCTTGAGAAATGGAAATGTACCAATTTTTTATCATTTTTATAGATGGCTGCCAGAATCGTTTGGAGAGAAATTATAATTGCTAAAGGGGGCGTGCAACGAAATATTAAAGAAGATTTTTTTGTTAAATTGTTAAAATATTCAGGTGATAAAAATTTGGTAGATTTCCATTTATTTCTGAAGATAATGCACAGGTTATACGAACAACTCAAGGGTGTCAATAATCCTGAGCGGCGCTGTAGGTTACATAAAAAGTTAGTAAAATAAATGATCAAAACAGAACGACCACATCTACCCCTAGTCTATGTATTATTCTTGGTTAGTCAATTCTACCTAAATAGACATTATTCCACAACAAGCATGAGTGCAAATGACATGTTGTTCAAGGACTAGAAGATCATTTATAGCTTTGAAACACGAACTCTACTTACACTAACCATGACCAAAAAGTTCTCTTAAAGAACCAACATCGTCACTAGGTCAGTACCAACCTCTTCATTCTTTTTATAACACCCATTTGTATTTCTACTTCTATAGGAACATTTGGCACTACTTTGAAAATGTACAAAGTATCTTCCTTTGGCACTACGCTCATCAAAAGATGGTAACAGTAATAATAACAATGAAGAAAATAGTTCCGAAAACAGTTATACATTCTGTGTGAACGTAAACGACAAGCCCTATTTACTTGTGACGTGTGCTACACATGTTCCTACGCAGCACTTTGTGCTCGATGAATCACTTTTCTCAACGCCAATCCCTCACTTTTATTTTTCACTTTCTTTTTATCCTTCCGCTACACGCCTTTGTCTGTTTCCTCCATCGCCCTTCCTCAATGTGCGCCGAGCCCACGCGTTGCTTTCGACCAGAGACAGCCCAGAAGACTATGGAAGCCTTCTCCAGATGTCGAAGAATCACGAGAGAGAGAGAGAGAGAGAGAGAGAGAGAGAGAGAGAGAGAGATGAAAAGAAGAGGAGGAAGAGAAAAAAAACGAAATGGATTTTATGTAGACAGGGACATTCTCAACTGTCGGAGATTAAAGATGTACGCTCTTGTGTGTACGTACGTGTGAGAGGAGTGTGTTTTTGTTGTTGTTATTTTTTACATTTTAACTGTAAACTGTACGATTAGACATGCATTTACAGCTGTTGTATAAGGACTTGAAAGAGCGGCAAGACAAGAGAATTACATAGAAACAGAGGGAAATAGAGAGGTTCACCCACTAACTTCACTGGAGTGGAGTAGATCACTTGACGACTAAATTGCAGTCTAGATTCTTCTACGCACACCCTCCTTGCCCATCAGTGTGTTGTCAGCGATTTAAAATGGAGCGGGGGAAAAGCGTTACGCTAATTATTTACTTCATTAGATTTTAAATGGGTAAAATATTTGTCACTTTTTTCTGCAGAAAAATTAATTAATAAGTGCTGTCCCTCCTACAGAGCCACTAGTGTTGCTTCAATCTCGCATCTCATACGTCAATGACTATGGTCCCGAGTTATCTACCCCTACCCCTTACCCTAACCCTAACCCTGACCTTGACGTGGTACAACAGGAATGTTGGCAATGTTGGAGTATGAGATGTGGAAATAAAACAATACCACTATTTAAAGGATACTGCTGAGTTTAATGATATTACAGAACGTGTATTTATTTAAAGGCGTGACCCAACTTCTCCGCGCATGTCTACACAACGCCGCCAACTGAACGCCGACTTCTCGACGCACGACTGCTAGGCGTATCTCAGCGTAAGGACAAACAAAAACAATTTTTAAAAAGTTTTTAATAAATTCTTTTAACTCTAAACTCTATAGTTTGTTTACAAACTCATTCCGCCATAAAATGTAGTACTGCGAAGTAAAAGATATTTTTAATGATTTTATAAATAGTTTTATGGTTTGTTTCTGCGAACTATAAATTACCACATGGAACTACAAGTGTAAATTAATTCACTAAAATAATTCAGCTAAAAAAAATAATTTTAATTTTTATATCTCAATAAATTGTTTTAATTCCATAGTTTGTTTTTGTTGGTCCTTGCGCTGATATGCACCAAGTTATCGTGCGCCAAGTTTTCCTTGTGTTTAGCAGTCGTGCGCCGAAAAGTCGGCTTTCAGTTGTGGGCGCTGGGTAGACTTGCGCGGAGAAGTCGGTGAACCATGCATTGGTTTCGAAACTGTGGTCTGCAGACCCCTGGGGGGAGGGGGCGTCAGATAATGGTTTGGGGTCCGCATTTGAAAATTTGAATTAATACCATGAATTTGAAATATGGATAACTGAGCTCGACAATAATCCCAACTATTGAAAAACATAATTATTGTACACAGACCTGTATCATATATTAGGATTCGAATAAATGTAACCCATTTAAAATACAAATGAGTTTTAAACGTAAAACGGTGCTTATAATTGTAGTTCATTAATTACTCTAAAAGCTAAAAGCTAAATTCTAAAAATAAGGGGCCCCCCAGGATATTTCCTTTATGACAGGGGTCACCGAGTTTACAAAGTTTCGAAACCACTGATTTAAAGGAGTATAATAATATAGCAGAACGTGTAACTATTTAAAGGATACTGTAGAGTACAATGCTTTTTCGGGAAAAACAATTGTATTTAGATCGAAGAAAAACAAAGCTTGCATATAATAAAAGTTATAAATAAATAAAAATACACCAGTAAAACTTCAATGAGAAATGAACTCCACACACTAAACTTTTAGGAGAGCAAAAAACACAAAAATACAAAACACCATCGTTTTTATAAAATCTGAATTATACATCAGATAGAAAAATGCTTTTGTGAAGAGACAAAATAATTCTTAAAACTGTATACTTTAGATTTTTTAACGGCATATGATTTTAAAACGGCCAGTGTCTGTTTGTTGAACCGTTTTTACTGCAGCCTAATACGTAAAATTTGAAATTCCTTTATCCTTATGTTATTATATAAAAGCCGTTATCACTTTGTTTGTTTGTTTCTGTCACGCTGAAGCAAACATATATAGAATTAACGAAACCCTACCATGATTCGAATATCCGACCTGGAGGTAGGCAGGCAAGTGGCGTATCCTCTACGCCAAATTTACAATGCTTGAATGAGATTAAGTTACAAGTTAGCAACCGACAAAGCAAGCAGGGCTAACGGGACGTTAGGCATTGACTGTCCGTAACTTGACCTGGACGCCCTTCCTCAGCGCACATCGTAGCAAAGTTGGACCACATAAGAGTGACAGCGATCAGAAAAAAAACCCAAATCTATGTATAACTCATACATATATAATATGTGTGTGTATGTGCGTGTACCTGTGTATATTATCTTTCTTCATTACATCATTCGTATCAAAAGAATATCGCATGGTTGAGTGATAAACTGACTTATATTTGTTGATCGCCTCGACGTAACCGTTCGGGTGAAATGGAAAACCAGTTTTTCCTGAAACAGGGTTGAATCAATGTAGAACATATGACCGTCTTTACAAGTACAAATAATTCGATAAAATATGTAAATATTTGTGTCAAAGATACATCGAAAGACTGAGTTGGTTGCCTTGTCTGGGTTCGGCGTTTGATGGCCTTTGCTCAGATGTAGGAATAAAACAAAACCCAGAAACCTGTTTTTTATGCCACGGCCTGATAAATGCAATCGAATAGGTTTTTGCGCAAAACAGCATTGAATATCAGAGGACCGGTTCTTAGACTTGATAACCTGGACTTCCTTTCCTACTAAGTGAGATACGTGACATGCCCAACAAGGTTAGGTCGGTGCTATATTCAGTGGGGCGCGCCGGTCCGCCTTATTTTAAATCGTGCATGGACAAATAGTAAATATAGAACGTGCTACTAGTACCAAGAAGAAGAAGAAGAAGAAGAAGAAGAAGAAGAAGAAGAAGAAGAAGAAGAAAAAGGAAAGATTAAAAAGTGACATAAATACTCACACAAGTGAAGATATGGCGTACAGATTGAACTTCATGCTATATTACGGCAAGATTGATTCACACTGATCTAGATTAGACTAATATATAACCCCATTTCTTGAGCATGGAAATTAAATTAACAGTTAAAATTCCCCTTTGTACTGTCCTGCAAAGTAACACCCCACCCACACACACGGTACTTGTTATAATCGCTTGGTTTGGGGAGTTAAAAACAGGAACATTACGCATAAGAAGGCATGCATTTTATCATGTTTTGTGATTCTGAATGTTTTTAACTCTCAAACCCAAGCGATTAGAAGCCAAGTGTCTGTTTGTTCAAATATCTATGACAAGTACAGTATATATGAGCATTTTTATCAAGTCTAACTCAAAGTCCTGGATGTTACGATGATTAAAACGCATCATTCTCTGAGAGGGTGACGTACCTGGAATGAAAACTATAATTCGAAGATTGTCATTACCTGTGCTCGAACCTCAAATGCTAAAGACAAGAGTACACTCGCTATCACTGTGTTCTTCAAGCCACTCTCCGCACACCTGCGTGTTGAGAAAATTCCTAAGAGAATACTTCAAAAACTGAGGTTGCTTTTAATGAGAGGTCAAGAAGATCTTCAGAACAACAGGAAGCCATCTTGATTTTAGATACGTTTTTATTTTTTATTTATTTATTCTACTAGCGGTGTGGGGGTTGATATTTTTCTTTAATTGCAACAGCTCAATTTTCGCCTTTACAGGAATGAATATTGTAAGTGATAGTTTGTATTCGCGTCATCCTACTTATGTTAGTTCTTCTTCGTTTTAATTTGTACATTTCATCTGCGAGTTATAAGTGTTTGTTTATCATTGAGATGATGGACATTCTCATAGATTTCAGTGGAGTCTAAGCGGTAGAGCAATATTTGATATTTCAGAGTGCCGGATTTTACAAGTACATAAAGACATGAATGTATTTCTTGCGCATCATTGTATATATCAAAAGTGAATAAGGCTTGGTTGGTGGATGAGGTAGTTGTTCATGTTCGAACCCAGGTAAGAGCCAGTATTTCAAATCCTGATTTTCAATGTAGACAGGCCTTCCTTACCTGGAAGACTGGAACAACACAATATTCCTCCCTATTTTCTCGCATTTGGCATAACATAATCTTCCTATTCCTATTGGCGCATTCTGTACTCAGCCGAGAAAATATTTGTGTCAAACTCAAGTTCGCAAATGTTGAGCACCAAGTGGGGATCGAACATTATTGTTAGTATAGTGATTTTTATTTTGATCTTTACTGAGTGTCCCACAAATGTGGCCCAGCGCCAGACTAAACTAAACTGAATAATCTGGATTGAGCGCTCTTGTAAATAGAAAGACATAT
>VCCN01000192.1:656545-668168 GCA_006491835.1 Architeuthis dux | reverse complement strand
CGTGTGTGTGTGTGTGTGTGTGTGTGTTATGCAAAAACGTGGTTAAGAACCTACAGTGTAGTCCGTAGCGATTATTAGAGCCAATCCAAAATTTTCCCTATTTCATACGAATGAATCAGTGAAAACAGTTATCAAACCGTCCCTCAGCGATTAATCATCTTCCCAGTAATTACTGTTTCGTAAAAGGGTATAATTAATTGAAAATCCTAATCAGCTTGCTCGTGCAAGAAAATGAACGGGGTGTTCATTGGTTAGCATGAAGATTGGCAGCTAAAAAATCAAATACATCAATTTTGATTTTGGATTTAGTAAAAACTCTGCCTACGATTGGTTGAGAAAGAGAGATATAGAGGGTGATGTTGAGCAGGACTTCCTCACTTCGAATCTATTCCGATTTGCATATGGTAAAAACAGATAGTTATTAGCTGTATTTTGGTTGTGGAATTTTGTTCTGAAATGCTTTTATCATGATTAGGCTACGGACTTATTGATCGCCCTACGTACATGTTGTACATAGAGAAATAGTCTAGAAAGCTACTTTGTTTGATCAATGAACTTGCCTTCTTCTAATTTGTAAGAGGTGGATCGTGCCCTTCCAAACTGCGAACGACATCCATTGCCCGAGTTCAAGAGTACTTCTCTAAACTTGTGAATGTACGAATCGTGTGGAAGATAGTGTAATTAAATACACTCTGGTTGTGTGTGTTCGTGTATTCGCACGTTTTCGGGCGTACGTGACCAAAAGGTCGTATCATATTACCGGGGTTAGAAAATAGGTCAAGCGGCCGATGGAGTTAGGGTCCGACACCCAGCAGCGACAGGTTTCAGGGGGGAGAAGGAGGAAGAAATCTGATTTGAACTGCTAGAATCACCGCCAGTCCTTCAGTAAAGAAACTCGTTAGAATTTTGAACAGAAAAACAGAATTCAATACCCCTGGTCGCTCGCGAATCGGCCCGGAATCGAAGCTATCAACGAGAATAAAACGGACTCATATTTTCAATTGAAATCAACGAATTTTGTCGTCTTTCTCTCCCGCCACGTGGGCGAGCCTTCTCTCCTGTATGGACAAAATGTATATATTTTCCTCCACAGAATTTTCGCTCCAATAAATATGCAGCCCCGGAACGAGACGTCTTCTCTCTCATTTCTCCCGGAGAAACACCAATACAGTAACAAGCAGTAACAGACGCTTGGCCTGTGAAAACCCAATATTGTTATCCGAGCTTAAGATATGGCTTTCCTGTTTATTATTGAAAACTAGCTTAAGCCCAGAGAGAGAGAGAGAGAGAGAGAGAGAGAGAGAGAAAGAGAGAGAGAGAGAGATTATGGTTATATTTAGTATGAAATATGCAATTACTCTATGACACAGGACACACTGCAACGTTCAAAATAACGGAAGAAGTCATTGATGTCTAAGCCAAGGTTTGCAACTTTCATTTATTAACTTACCCCCATTTAGCACCGGAATCTAACGACTAATTTGGCATTGAGTACTTATACAAATGGGCCAACGTTAGCACAGGGTCACATTTTTAAAGTGGGGAAAGAACTCACCAGAAGCGGTTTGTAGAGACCATTTCATTAATTACAGCAATGCAGCCATTGCTCCTAGATATGAATATGAAGTGTTAGACTTTATTCCATTTGACTATCCGGACTTTTATCTTCATATTTCATGATTTTATTACAACGATTTGCCCGGAGTATTCTTCAGCCTTCCCCAGGTGTCTGTTGCATTCAGTATTCTTTGAGTATCATCTAATACACTCTCCCACACACACACATATATATTTCATTTAACCATTTACATATATATATATAGTATATAATCTTGCTACCACCTCAGCCGAACTATTTACCTATCCAAACGTCAAACCTCTTGCGAACTGACACCAAAAAAGATCAGTCTGTTTTTATCCACCAATCTGCAAGCGACGGCGTATGTGATAAGGAAGGATCTGAATGGAACGCAACTATAATGTTTAAAAGTATTAACGAACCCGGTAGATAAGACCAGTAAGAGCGTCCTTGCTGGTTATTAATTGCACATGAAATAGGATATAAGTACTGATTTCTGGTATTTGTAGTTATCAGTAAAGACTATTTCTGTCTGTCTCTCTGTCTCTGTCTGTCTGTCTGTTTGTCTGTCTGTCTCTCTCTCTATCTATCTATCTATCTCCGACGCTCTGTCTCTCTTTGTCTTTCTCTCTGTCTCTCTATCTGTCTCTTTGTGTGTCTGCTTCGCTTTCTCCGTCTCCCTGACTATCTATTTCTCTAATCTTTTACTATCTCTGTTTGTCTGTCTCCCGCTCTGTCTCTGTCTCTGTCTCTGTCTGTCTGTCTACACTTCTCTCTCACCGAATACATGTATTTCGTGGTTAAAATTATGCGTTTCTTCTCGATACTCATGATGTTCTCTCATGAGTCCAACTTTAAACCTTTAACAAGTAAAAACATCACAACACATACTTGAAACCATCACAACGCATACTTGAAACTAGCACAACGCATACTTGAAAACATCACAACGCATACTTGAAAACATCACAACGCATACTTGAAACTATCACAACGCATACTTGAAAACATCACAACGCATACTTATATAAAGAAATCTTTGGTTTGCCGCCTATCCAAGCAAATATGCCACCGAAAATGTATGGATTATATTATAAAGACCCACACGAATAGGAATACCAGATGCAAAATTGAAACAGGAAGACAATCTATTCTGATATTAATTGAAATGGAGGACATTTCAAAATAAAACATAATTTAAGATATAAACTTTTATTACGTAAGAAAACATTCCCAAACTCATCCAACGGGGCTATCCATTTTTCTAAGTATTACTATCAATAATAAAGATCTGAGTTGTATGCGTAAAGAAGAGTGAACCAAAAAGGGGGGACATATTAAAATGGAAGGAGGACATTATATTTCAATTGAAAAAACAGGACATGCCTTTCTTTTGGATACCGTATGGTAACCTTTCACATCATAGACGTACAGGACAGAGGGCAGGGGAACAACTGCCCCCCGCCCACCTCCATTCAGGCAAAACCGTGTGAAATTTCAGGCAAATCATTGTAATTCGGGCAAAACGGTGTAAATTTTCGGGCAAAACAAGCCCTCTGCACCACCCTTAACCAAAGATTTCCCATGCGCTACACATGAATCAATATCAAATTGTTTGTTGAGTTATAATTCATTCAGAGTTGAAGTATCAGTTATGTTAACTAATCAATTTTAGTTTGACTCAAGTAACTGAAGACAAGCTCAACACAATCAGTTGATGACAGGTTCAAAGTAAAGGTTCATGTCTAGCCTGGGTCAAGACTAATTATTTGTTCTATTTGACCTGAGACCAAAACAAAATGTGTCCTGTCAAAACAAATCTCCTTCTCATTTACATTTAATCTACCACTTTTAATACGCCCATTCTTTTTTTTTTGACTTGCGGAACAACTCTTGTTTTTGTGACGGTCTTACTGAGAATTCGATTCGCACACCTCGACGCCATTAATCTTGTATGACAATTGTTGGAATGAGGAGGTGCGGGGTGGACGGGTGTGTAGCGGTACGGGGAATGGATTCGGTGAGCCGAGTTCAAACTCCGACTGGGACTGTTTGTGTTCACTTCGCACTAATTCCTTCGGGAAAGGCATGAATTCATCTCTCCTTCCAGCTACGGTTAAAATGGCGCAGGGTGAAGTGAGTGATGCTACTTCGGGTGCTTATCGCCTCTGGGTCTAATTCACATATAGCAAACGGGCCGAATAAGTAGTAATGTGATATGTGGAGCCCAAGCAGAAGCTGTAGCCAGCGTAAGGTAAAAAAAGAGATAGAATTGTTGGAACGAGAGGAGAAGGAAATGGGGGGGGGGGGGGGGGTAAGAAAAAAACAAGTGAGATACAACGATGAAGAAACGGCGAGAGGAATGAGTTTCAGGAAGAAAAAAAGAAAAAGGAGAAGAAAAGAGAAGGTTGTTTTAAAGAAAGGAGAGAAAAAGGGAAGAGGGAAAAGGAGACAGAAAGGGTGAAGAGAATGGCAGTTTCAAAACGAAAAATGACAGGGAAAGAGAAGTTATAAGTAAATGAAGAAAAAGAGTGAAAGAAAATGAAAGGGAAAAAAGAGAAGAAATAGAAAGAAGGGTCAATAGGGGAAAAGAGCAAACGATGGGAAAAGAATTTTTCAAAAAACTCGAGAGAAAGAAAATAGAGAAACGGAAAAAAGGAAGGAAATATGATATGAAAAGAAAAAAAACAGAGGTAAAATCAAGAACAGAATTCGGAAGGATTGGATGAGAAAGAAAGAAAGGAAGAAAGAAAGAAAGGAATGAAAAAACAGAGAAAACAGAAAAAAGGCCAAGCAGAAAGAAAAAGAAAGAAAGAAGAAAAAAGGGAAGAAAACAGAGCAACCAGAACGAAAGAAAGAAAGAAAGAAAGAAAGAAAAAGGGCAAGCAGAAAGCAAGAAAGAAAGAAAAAGGGAAGAAAACAGAGCAAAACAGAAAGAAAGAAAGAGAGAAAGAAAGAAAAAGTGAAGAAAAAATAAAGAAAGGAAGAAAAACAGATCAAACAGAAAGAAAGAAAGCAAACATAAAGAAAGATAGAAAAGAAAGCAAGGGAAAAGAAGGGAAGAAAGAAGAAGCAATAAAGAAAACAAAACAAACATAAAGAAAGACAAAAAAGAAATGGAAATAAAGAAAGAAAGAAAGAACAAAATAAAACAGTTCAAACAGAAAGAAAGAAAGAAAGAAAGAAAGAAAGAAAGAAAAACGAAATAAAACAGATCAAACAGAAAGAAAGAAAGAAAGAAAGAACGAAAGAAAGGAAAGATAACGGCGAATATAATTAAAGAAAGATGGAAAGGGGGAAAAGATTGCATTTTTAAAAAAGAAAGTAAAGATAAACGAGGAAAGGGGTAAAGTAAACAAAAAGAAGAACTAATAAAAGAGTAGAGCAAGGAAAAAAGAAGCAGACCAATGAAAGAGAAAAGGAAATCAAAATCAAAATGGAAACGCCAGAGAAAAAAAGAACTCAGTGAAAGTAATAGATAAAAAGGCAGACGTTAAAACAAAATGAAGGAAAAGATGTCCAGGGAGACATACTGACTGGTACAATGGCGTTTCTAAGTCGCATACCTAAAATGACTTAATTAAGAAATATTCTTTTTTCACTCCCACTTGACAGCTTTTTGTCAACCTGGAAGTTTATGGTGACAACCGGACTAGATGACGGCTGTAGAAGCTGGCAGGTGAGCGAAATCTGATGTCATGTCAGGTGAGACATGATAAGATGGAAGAGGCTGGGATGAACCTACAAGTGAAAAACTAAGGAGGGTACCGAAAACAAGGAATGCATTCGATTGGTAAAACTTTGGAAGGAAATTGTTCATAAAACCGGGACATCGCTCTTTCTCAGATCTAAATTTATGTGTGTGTGAGGGGTGAGAGAGTAGAGGTGGTGGTGTAGAGTTGACCTAATAGGGTTACCATATGCTATCCAAAAATGTCCTTTTTTCACCTTAAAAAGTCCTTCTTTGGGGGGGGGGGTTACACTGCTTTACACCCACGAACATGATAAAATAGGTCTTACGTTTTTTGAAGATCATAGGCTGCATGAGCAATGGCAGTTACAGTATCGCCCACAGATAAGTACATCCTTACCACTATTTTATAGAAATTTAATTTTATTCTAAATCAAATATAGCAGGATTTTATTATTTCTAGTGAAACATTAGACAATCAAAACGGATATTATCAGGTATTATTTATGACCAAACTCTACAGCTTTGAAACTTTGTTGCCAAAAATATGAACATGTTGACGTCCAAAGATGAGTACACCACTACGGAAAAATATGTTTGGCAACAGAATTTCAATGCTGTAGAGTTTGGTCATAAATAATACCTGATAATATCCGTTCTGATTATGTTCCACTAGAAATAATAAAATCCTGCTATGTTTAGTTTAGAAGACAATTAACTTTCTATTAAAAAGTGGTAGGGATGTCCTTATTTATGGGCGATACTGTATTTTTTTAATCTTGCCACAATATCGATTCCTATTCAGAACTACTTAAAATATGTGAATTTTTAATTTTTGCTCTTAATTTGGACCAACAGGTGGAATAGACTTGATATGGAGCCAGAGAATGTCCTAACACTCACACAATACAGCTTTTTGTCCAAAATAATAGCCAGTTTCGAGAAGAATGACTAAATAGGTAGTATAATCAGTATACTATAAGATTATTGTAATGTTATCTGTCGTAATAAACGTTTTCATCTAAATTTATTTTTATTTTGAAATAACCCCCTTTTGAATTGATTTCAGAATACATTGTCCTCTTTTGTCACTTTTGCATCTGGTAACCCCATGGGTTCAAGTTCTGACTGAGGTAGTTAACGTTCACTTCGCACTAATGCCCTTAGGAAAGGAATGAATCCACTTCTCCCAATAGGTCCGGTCAGGAATTACTCCCTGACGTTGGTACCGTGTAACATTTGGACAGGATATGGGCACCGCCAAATATTTCCTCCTATGCTTTGAAGGCACCAGCATGGCTCCCCGATTATCAATTAAATCATGGAATAATTTGTTTTTTAATTTGTTGGCATCGGCAGCGAATATTTACTCTGTTAAAGAATCAATTTAAATCCTGGTAGAAAAGGAATACCTTAATATTCTAAATTGCGCAGGGACTGCACAGTACTCACTTTTTGAAATATCATAGTTTTCAGTAAAATATCATCTTGGTGAAGTGGTGAATATTAATCACATAAATCAAACATTATACAGTGAAAACTTGATATCAAAATTCAACTATTATAAACGTGACAGGCTACGGACCTATTGATAATATCAAGACCAAATGGGTGGGAAGAAGAGCGTGTTACGCCAATTTCTAAATGAGATTAGTACACCTGCCTACGGACTTATCGATGTAATTACGTACTAGGGATGGAAAACCAACCCCGATCGTCGGTAGAAAATGCATGAGAACTGAACCCACCAAGTTGTACTAATCCTCATTGGTGTCACTTACTACCAACGTATAGGCGAATAATAGAATTAGTTGCGATAAAATGTTGTCGGTTCACAATCGAAAAAGATCAATCGTGCCATTTTGACATCGTTATCATTTCGGAGGCTTTGCAGGGGACAGAACATGTGGAGATCGGGGCACGCAAAGTTCGGCCAGTTAGGTCGAGTACAGCAAACCTTCCCAACATTTTATTTTAGTGTGAAAAAGTATACAATTTGTATATACAAGCACACATCATAACAATCATATTTACACATCTAGGGCCTTTGCATCATAATTCTTCTTAAAATCATTTACATCTGTTGATAGCACTACATATTGAGGTAATATTCCAAAGTCCCACCTCTCTATTGCTAAAAAGAATTTTCTGATATTCAATCTACTTCTATTTGCCTCTACCGTATATGTGTGGCCTCTCAGTCCCTTGTACCCCCTTCTGGTAACAAATACATCAGGGTTTACTACTTCTAAACCACCCATAATCTTAAACATTTCTATTAAGTCTCCGCGATCCATCCTATTTTCTAACGACGTTAACCCTAACACTCATAGTTGCTCGTCTCTGGACTTTTTCTAAAAGATTTGTATCTCTCTCCAAGTACGGTGACCAGCTAACTGTAAGATTGTTCATGGGTCACCAGAACAACACCTGCATCGTCATTTTCGTGCGATAGGTAGATTTTGCAAAGTTGTGGGTGGTTTTCTGTGGATTCTATTAGCCACACTTTGCAGCTGCATGTGTTGTATAATGCCGGTAGTGTTTTTTCTCGTCGCCGTTAGAGATGAGAGAGAGATGATGATGATGATGATGATGATGATGATGATGATGATGATGATGATGATGACGACGTCTCGTTCCGGGTCTGTCGACGGGAGCTGAAATTTCCGTGGAGGGAAATTAATTTCGGAGAAAAAGGCTCTCCCACGTGGGTGGAGAGAAAGACGACACAATTCCGTATTTTCAATTGAAAATCTGTCGTTTTATTTCCGTCGATATAAGTTCTTTTCCGGCACGGTTCGCGGATTACTTTGAGTCATCGAATTCTGTTTCATTTAGTTTTCTAAACGAGTGGTCGTTTTCCTGAATTACTACTAGCCGTGGTTGTAATCCAAAAACCAAGGCTTCTTCCTCCTTTTCCCTCCTTCCCTCCTTCCCTCCTTCCTTCACAGGTCCGATTGAAAGAGGGAACTATTTCGCCCCTGACCTGTCGCCTGCCTGTCGGATCCTAAACTGCCTTCAATTTGAAAATAACAGCTCCTTAAAAAGCCCTCGGGTAATCTGATATAGGCCCCATGTCACGTACGCCATGGGCCCCTGGTCACGTACACGCTGGTAATCTGATATGGGCTTTTGGTCACGTATGCCCCCTAACACACGAACACGGAATGCATTTCTATACTCGTGCATTAAACTCCGACGGAGATATTTCTGTTCGGATAGAGCTATTCCCAGTAAACAACAATAACACATAAAGTTTTTTCTGGTGCGTTTAGCTTTGGTGTGGACACCCATGTCTGTCCAGCTTGTACGTCGTGTTGACGTGCTGATATCATTTTTTTATCACCTATAATAATAATAATATCCAGCCATGCATGCATGAGCTTCAGGGGTGTCTGATTCATCTTACCGAAAATAATTTTGTTGATTGGTCACTTTTATTAAAAAAAATTTTGTTATTGTTTACCAAAACACCGCTTAACTTTCTTTGTATAGTTCAGACTCGTAGAATCGTTGTTCTTTGGACGGCGTAGATTATTTTAACATATTTTGGCGAAGTAAATACATACATTATATTATTAGTGCTGCTTCATTTAATAAATGTTCGCCAAAATATGTTAAAATAATCTACGCTGTCCAATGAACAACAATTCTACGCGGCTGAACTACAATTACCTATGTTAATCCAAATAATACGTGAAATAAAATGAAAATAACATTTCTTTTATTGTAAATACACAATCGATCGACGACAATAAAGCCTTTTTCTTTTTATAAATCACGTACAGACACATACGATCGTAAATAAAATCCTTTTTTTCATAAATCTTATAGACGATATAATCTTACTAAATCTTATCGTAAATAAATACCAGATTTACAATAGATGCTTTTGTTTTCATAAATTGTAAACATTAAAATACCCACATCGCAGTCATTTTAGAAAAAAAAAGTTAACCAGTGTTTTTGGTAAATAATAGACTCTGAAAAAAAGTGACCAATCAAAGTTCGGTAAAACCGACTTCGAGTTTCAGTAAGATGAATGCCACTTCAGGGAAATGAAAGATGTGCACGCATCCAAATGACGGTTACAGTTGTCGTCTGTTAGTGAATACGGCGTCCGATTTCCGTGTTTTTCCCGACTGCGGCCAATTGACTTGGGATGATTAGATATGTGCATTTGTACAGATGCACCATTTCTCTAAATAACTGTAGATTTGCTTCAACAACCGGCAGCGATTCGTCCTAATCGAACTCTTTGAGCCGTGTCCAGTATCTAGAATTCACCACGCTATAACTTAGCGAGCCACTTATGAGCTATCTTATATCCGACAGCAGACATCCCGCATTTTGCGTTTACTCCCGCAATATTCTTTGTCTCCTATTCTCCTCTACAATTTTTGTTGAAACCTGTTTTCTCCCGCATATTCGTTAGAGTAAAAATTCAGGATAGCTTGTCTCCCCCCCCTCCTCCCACACCCCCGTAGTTCAATGTTGTGAACTACTTGAAATGTACCCAATTTGTAAAACATTTCCGGCGTCCTTGTCCTTGCTTCTTATAAACTGGTTTTATGCAAATAAGTGATGTCGTACTCTTACTTTCTGTAAATTTCAGTAGGTTTGCTTAAATTAAACCACTCGGTTGCTTAGGGTTGAGGCTGAGATTTTAGTCAAAACTTTCGGCTATTTTCCAAAACATTAGCTCTTTCAAAAAAATTGTACAAGAAGAATGGGCTTGCCCCCAAAAGCATTTTAAGTATACAATGGTCAAGGAAGGGTCGGGCCAATTTTGACAAATGTATATTCAAATACTCCCGCATTTTACTTTACTGACCTTGGCAGGTCTGTGACAGTGCCTTCTCTGAACGCCTGATTGATTCGGCTGAACTGAGCTCCTCGTTGAAATCATACAGCAGACACGTTCTAAACGGCCTGCGAGAACATTTTTCCTGCATTGTGAATGCGAGTGAAACTGATGATTTTGAAGGTCATAAGCTACTTTATATATACACTGAATTGAAAAGGTTTGCGAACATTCTACACGTAGAACTTCTAAAACCTTTTCCGAATGTTCAGAAACTTATATGAGTGGCCGCGTATGATAAGTGCCCAACGAAACATTTTTTAAAGTTGATATTTTCGTTATTTTTAGAGCTACAGTACTCAGTTCTTTTTTTTCAATTTGAAGCTTGGAGATGTTCCTTTGTCCTTGTCTTGTCTGTTGAGTAGCAGAAGCCACACCGGGAGAGGGCGGCCTGTTTCGCCAGTGTAGATTTTTCCACAATCGCCCGAAGAGCTATTTGAATGTTAATGACCCTTCTCAGAACTATAGAAAAATATATATTCCTTTATCTGCCATCCCGTCAATGTTAATTAGATTCATACTGGGTCGTTGCCTAGACGAGAGGACAGTCTTCAGTTTTATCTTAGAACATTACTAGAACTATAAGAACAAAGTAAGTCTCTCAAATATTGCACACAAGTACATACGTGCGAATAAGTAATAAACCACAAAACTCCTACAGTGTCCGGGCCCCGGATGAGGTCGACGCTGCTTGTAAGTAAAGTATTTCTAGACACACTTAAAGATGGTGAAAAGTCATAAATAGCATTATAAATATTAATGGACAGCAAATATACAAGCCAGATAGCGGTAGCGTATCAAATCGTAAAAGGACAAAGGCTTTTTTCAACTAGAATTGTTTTTAGCCTAGAATATCATGAAATGCGACTCCAACCGCGAGATAAGCTGTGAGATGATAGATTAAAAAGAAGCAAGAGAAAGTAGCAGCCGTAAAATGATTGTCTGTATAAAGCGTGGGTGTACGTGCGAACAAATTAGCCTCACGGAAACTCACACATCGTGTTCTCATGTTTTATATTTATACGAAGAGAGAACGGCGGGGTAGCTCGGAAAATAACATCAGCGAATCCACTTAATCGGTCATAGCTGTATTTTTGTCATTAATTGGCCTTGAAATAATGTACCAGCTAAAGCACTGCTGGGAGCAGCTAAAGATTCCAAATAAAAGAGGAAAATAAATCAGACAAGCCTGGCTGCAACAGGGTCAAAATCCACTCCTACTTCTATTCCGACTGAAGAGGATTACTGCAACTTTTGTATTGTATATATAATAAATAGATTCGTGTGTATATAAGAATGGTCAGTTTAGCTCAGTTGGTAAGGGAGACGCGTTCCGATCGCATGGTCGTGATTTCAAATCACGGTACGGATATGTTAATTTTATATATAGGTATTGGTCTAACGTGACGTGATAGACAAACAGTGAGGAGTTTAAATTTTGTGAGGATGTTCCGTTGTTTTTCTACAATCCACCTTCACACACGGTGTT
>VCCN01000192.1:556120-571725 GCA_006491835.1 Architeuthis dux | reverse complement strand
ATATATGGGTGATAGGTACACCAGTAAGCCCATAGCCTAATAAGGAAAAAGGCATTTATTTTACACAAAATATCTTTTTCACAGCGTAATTTCCTTCCTTGTCAAGGCACTTAACCCAACGCTTTTCCATTAACTCTTTGAACATCCCCTTAGCGGCCGCTGATACGTGCGTTTCGTTTACAAACATTGATACGTTCCGCTTCGACACCCCAGGTATCGTGACCCACTGACCCTAATTTGACATATGGGACATTGATCAGATACAGCGCACATTATACTAGCTGTTTGTCTGCCCATGTGAGCTTTCGTGTACACGGAAAACTGACCCTCTATCCGTGATCTGACTCGAGGGATATTGATCAAACACAGCGCACGTTATATAGCTGATGGGAATCAGTGTGAGGGGGTTGTACATGTGAGGGGATCAGTGTTCAGAGAGTTAATCAGAGAGTTAATCAGAGAGTTAGATGAAACATTATGAAGTGAACATTTCAGATCAAAATTCAGCTAATAACTTTATCAGGCTGCGGACTTATTTACCTACCTCCGTACAAACAATGTAATCTAATTCATTAAAGGAATTTCTTTTGGAAAAGATATAAATTCTCTTTTAAGTTTCGTTCAAGTGCTTTCAATAGGCACTATGCGGTTCTGGCTGTAAAAGATTCCGGTGTTTTACCGATAAAATCAAGTTTATTCACTTATTAGGTTATCTGCAACTGTATGGGCGTAGATTTGAATCGAGCCAGTGTTATCAAGCTCTCGACTATAGATTCCTTATGTCTCATACCATGTAAGCTTCGTGTATTTGTATAATCTGCAATCGTGAAAAAAGAAAAATGACAAATGTCCTCACGTAAGTGAATCGAGCCGCCATCACTGATAAAACAGATCTACTTCCTTGTTCATTTGACAGCCAGGAAACGTTTGGACTGGTAATTATCTTTCTTGTCTTACTGGTGGATAATCTACAGTCTTATCTAAATTCAATAAAATAAAAACAAAAATAAATAAACGATTGATTGTGCTTGATTCGCGGTTGGCGGTCCAGTTCTGTAACGCTACTCTCCAAAAATTTGTAACATAGCACCTCAACTGACGACTTCGCTCGGGTGGTGTAATGGTTAGCACGTCAGCCTCGCACGCAGACGGTCCTTGGTTCGTTCCCGGTATGAGCGAAGAGTGTAGAAAACCTTTCATTGGGACAAATCTCCCTGTGCACTCAGCAGCTAATTGATTACACTCTAAGCTGTGATTACGGTGGAGGTATCCCTTCGGTGGACTTGGGGGTGGTCATACAAACTTACAGGAATAATGTCCTGGTCTCGACCAGACTTGAAACTTGCAAGGATCTCTAAGCTGACGTATGCAACAGAAACCAGGTCTTCGTCACCGGGTGTATACTCCGTTGGGAGTTGTCACTTAAGAGACGGACGCTTTACTTATCTAGACTGATACGTTTTCATCTTTTTTGAAATTCGAGGAAAGAAATTGTTAATCACCGCTACCCACAACACTGGTTTATTGCTACGTTTAGGTTATTCATGTGTTCTAACATTTCTATGTATCCGGACTTCGCCCAGCCCTAACCGTTCATAGTACAAAAGTTGAAATGTTGCACACACACTCCCCTCAATGAATAGGGAAAAATTTTTTGTTTTGTTT
This sequence comes from Architeuthis dux, assembly GCA_006491835.1. Taxonomy (NCBI): domain Eukaryota; kingdom Metazoa; phylum Mollusca; class Cephalopoda; order Oegopsida; family Architeuthidae; genus Architeuthis; species Architeuthis dux. The sequence continues at coordinate 570,060 of VCCN01000192.1, read as the reverse complement.
TTTGAAAATTCCCCCCTAAATTGTTTTTAGAAGGGGGTTCAATATGCAATGTAAGTTTATGCTAAATTGTGCCCGCTTTAAAAAAAACGAATTCAGACCCTTTTAGTGATCACAGCCCAACAAAGGGCGAGAGAAGTAACTTATTGATCACCCGTTTTTCCAGCTTAAACACAGCATATATGGGTGGTGGTGATTCATAATTTCGCTTGGAATGCTAGTTTTTATATACTTTTCGCATATGTTCATACAAACCGAGGATAGTGAGTAACGCAGGGCCTCTGTGAGGAATTTCTTCAAGGGGTACCGGGTTTCTTTTTCTCCCCTTCTCCATCAGTCATCCTGTCTTTATCTACTACGCCTACTCGTTTTACTTCCAGACCCATTTGGACCCCCGTACCCGGGTACGATGTACCCTGGTCCTGGTGTAAAGGCAACCTATTCAACCTGAAGCGGCTCTCCAGGCCCACTCAAAGACCACGAAGCAAAGCCATGATGAAGTTTGACACCAGATTGCTGTTTTATTTAAATTACATTACCGTCTTGCATTCATTCATTTGTCGATTTTCTTCACAGGTCAAGTTCATTCTGATTTTATAAATGTGTCATGTGTTCACACACACTGGTAAAGGAGTGGAGGTCTCATTCGTGTCCCCTATTAGCGTGTCGCCCATTTGTGACCAGTCTACCGCTGGCGTCATGGAATAGACTTCCTATAACTCCATGCTTTTTTTATGATGATTATATACGACCAACCATTGCTGTGTTGTGAGTTTGATCCTCACTGGGTGCCCTATACTTGTGGCTTTGTGCCAAAACTAAGCTGGCTATACAACCCACCATCAAGAGGATAGCGATCCCCCACCACCTTCGCGCTAAAACAAAATTACTCTGCTTATCATGAAACATCCATTCACTTTAATAGTATTAGCTGTAGTAGTTGTCGAATTTCTTAGATGAAGCATGAAGAGAAGAGTTGAACTGAAAACATTTGAATGGCTTTATATTCGTAATGCTCAATTAACTTCTAAAATCAGATTTATAAACGAAGGGACGCATCTGACATACACGTAACCTTTTCATAACCGTGCGTATCCATAGTTACACAGGTCCTTACCGATCTGATAATTTCTGTCTGAATTCCTGAGATGAGGAGTTATCATTATTACAAATGGAGCCGTGTTTAGCAAGTTAGACTCGCAGGTCATTGCTACAGTATTGAGTTCGATCATCATTGGGTGCCCTATACTTGTAGTCTTGTGCCATACTAAGCTAGGGTGGCATTCATCTTACCGAAAATCATCTTGCCGAAGTCGGTTTAACCAAACGTTGATTGGTCACTTTATTATTTATCAAAACCGAACAAAATTGAACCAGACCCACTAAACTAGACTTCGTAAATACATATTGTGGTCTGCTTCGTTGCCGAAACAGTTACGTATTATTTTTCACCAGTGACTGATCACACATGATATGGTGGGAAATACGGTGGGATCAGTGTCCGAGCCCAGATAAAAATCAGTATTTCGAATGCTGATTTTCTAGGCAGGTGGTCTCTCTTCGGTTGGAAGATTTGCATAACACGATCATCCTTTCCCGTATGGCCTTGTGCGGTACTAAGCTAAGCTTAATAAATAAATATCGAGAAGCAAGTAACAGTTTTTTGTTTTCCTTTTTAATATTATCCAGTGGTTAACACGTTCACTGACACACGGCGCACCTTTGCGTCTTGTGGCATGTTGCGTATCGCCCCTGACTCACATGTGCGTCCATTCCATGGTTTTATGCGAAGCAATATAGAAAGCTACGGCAACACGCTAGACTCAATTTCTTGTTTTTGAAGTGCAAAAAAGCGGTAAATTAGCACGTTTGCGCTTAAACATTTTGGCCATTTGTATTAGCTATTTTTGACCACTTTTAGTGTCTTTGGGACTGTTTGATGGCGCGAACATATTTTTTGAGTTGGCAACACTGGAGCAGAGGACGTTATTATTTTGTTGTCCCGTGTGTTTGTGCTAACCAGGGTAGCCGTGAACGTGTTAAACACTACTTGGGATGTTTGAGTAGTTTCAAATTCTTTTCCTATGTTAAACTGATAAGACACGCGAGTACAAAATATATGTGCAGAAAGATAACTGACATTAAACCAATAAGAACCAATTTTATATTGACTTAAAAATGTTTTCAACGTCATGGAACATCGGTAGCTTGCTAAAAGAGAAGCATGGCTCAAATGAGGCCGAGATTAAAATAAGGTCATGTTTACTTATATTTGGCCACTATGTACAACGCCAATATACTTACATTCTTACTATTGAATACTGACCGAGTAAAGCCCGAAACAATTAGGAACATAAAAACAAGGCCCTCCGCCCCCTCAGTTCCCTATCAATGCCCACTACCCAATTCCTTCTTTTCTTTCTCTGTAAGTTGTCCCCTTTCTTTCTATTCTTCCTCTCTCATTTTCTTTCGTTTATTTCTCTCTCCTTCTCGATTGTCCTTCCTCTTTTCACCTCGTCTAAACCAAATACAGCAGGATTTTATTATTTCTAGTGGAACATTACACAATCAAAACGGATATTATCAGGTATAATTTATGACCAAACTCTACAGCATTGAAACTCTGTTGCCAAAAATATGAATATGTTGCCGTCCAAATATGAGTACGAACAAATATTTTTGGCAACAAAGTTTCATTGCTGTAGTGTTTGGTCATAAATAATATCAGTTTTGACTGTGTAATGTTCCACTAGAAATATTAAAATCCTGTTATGTTTGGTTTAGAAGGAAAAAAAATGGTAGTGGTGTACTTATTTATGGGCGATACAGTATTTAAAATGCAATGTGTATCTATATATTCTCCAAGCTCACTGCAATGCAAATCTCTCTTATCCACGTATATAAAATGCAATGTGTATATCCATAGATTTCATATAAGCCGTAATTTTTGACGGCACGGGTAAACTAATAATGCTAATAATAATAGTTCTGAAACCTTTAGGCGCTCCAGATTAACGTTATACCTGAAAAAACTGTTTTCAACACCTTCTTCTTCCCATCTCCCATTTTATTTATATCTACTTTTTTTATTATGATAGGTTTTGTCTGGTTCACACTTATACGTCTACGCGTGGAAATCAAATCTCTTGAACACAAGGTTCCGTTTTATTCTTTGGACAAACCAATCAGTGGCTTATAAGAACTACAAACTAACCAATCAGCATGTAGGTTAACAATATGAAAATAGTTTATAAGAATCTGGTGAAAATTATACAACTTTCGATTGCAATAGCTCTACCTTTTCTCTCGGTCGTTAACCTTCAACGTCAATGTTTTATTTTCGCTGACGTGTGTAGCTCGGGAATAGAACAATGGGACTGAACTACAAGAACCGTACGGTTGGCAGAACATAAAACCTAATTTTTCTTTTTTATTATTGCATTAGTGTCTAAACATTTCCCAAACTGTCCTCGCCCTGGTTATCTATCAGTATAAGAAAAAGAAGTTAAGGGAACTTTCCTTTACTGTAGTATAAGAAAATCGAAGAGTGCTTAATGGGAGCAGGGGCCAGATCCAGGGGGTCTTCCAGGGTCTTCTGGAAGAACCTCAGAATTTTTCCGCAAATTTGTATTTATGCTATTTTCTGAGCGTCTTCCGAGTTTTAAGTCTTTTCGTCTCAACACATGATAACCTTAAAGACCCTCAGAATTTTTCAGCAAATTTTTATTTATACTATTTTTTGGGAGTCTACCGAGTTTTAAATCTTTCCGTCTCACATGACACCTTTCAAGAATGTTTCTTCAAATTTTTATTTATACTGTTATCTGAGCGTCTTCCGAGTTTTAAGTCTTTTCGTCTCAACACATGATAACCTTCAAGACCCTCAAAATTGTTCAGAAAATATTTATTTATACAGTTTTCTGATAGTCTTCCGAGTTTTAAATCTTTTCGTCTCAACACAAGACAACCTTCAAGACCCTCAGGATCTTTCCGAAACTTTTTATTTATCTTAATTTCAGTAGCTGATATGCCTTGATTTTAGCCAATTTTGGATACATAATTTTCAAAATTTTCTGGGGGAGCATGCTCCCGGATCCCCCTAAAATATTTTGGGGATTGTTTTATTTTCTTCGTTTCATTCCAATGTTTTATCAGTGTTAAACGATCAACGCCAGAAATTGTTTTTTAATGACTTGAGATTAACGAATACGTTCGTGCAGCTTTTTTAGTATTTTTTAATTATCCTGAGTTGCTGAGAAAACATCTTTTCTTAGTCAATAATTGAAAAAAAGAATGAAAAGCGTGTAAAAAGTAGGTGATGCCCTACGGCTTCAGCCGTCCCTGCTAGTGCTTCACATATCACATTACTACTTACTCGGCTCGTCTGCGATATATGAAAGACCTAGAGGCGACATGCACTCGAAATGGCGTCACTCACTTCACCCTGCGCTAGTTTACCCATAGCTAACGGGAGAGGTAGATTCATGCCTTTCCCAAGCGTATTAGTGTGAAGTGAACACAAACTATCTCATCGAGTCCATTCTCCGTGCTGTTACCCGCTCGGACACATTTGTAACCAGGGTTTTATTTATTTATTTGTTTTAATCCAAAGTTCGAATGTGTTAAGGAACCCTAGCCACCTGACTCTTTGGACAAAACTCCACCAAGCTTGACTGCAAAAATGTTCAAGTCCAAAGATTAAAAGACAAATTTCTGAATAAAATATTAAGAAGAAACAACGATAAAATTATTTCCCGTAACGAATTCAGAACATCCAAGGGCACCCAATGCTGATAATTATAATGACATTTATTAGTTGAGAACCTATATTTGCCCGGCGCCGGTGTGAGTGACTGCTAAACGAGCGGCCTAAATCATAAATGTGAATAAAGAAACCAACTCCGTGCGGGAATCGAACCCGCGTCCACCCTGGAAGCTACCTTATACACAGGTACTGCTCTAACCGACTGAGCTAACGAAGATCTCAGGGTAGGCAGGAGTTATTTAATCTACACTTTGTTGGCTTCTCCATTCTCACGTTAGTATTTAGGCACGAATATAGTGTGGCTCTCGATGTCGACAGCATGAAATCAAATGATGGATAATTTTATATCCGACAGAATATGATAATTATAATGACAAAACTATTATTAAGAGTTCCTACATTGTTGTAGTTCTGCCACTTTCTCCTATTTTTTATTTTATTTATTTTATCACATGTTTAAGTGAGAACACATTTTGGTGGCAACACGTGACCGTAATTTGAGATCTAGAATTAAGGAGTTTGCTCTTTTTCTTATTTTTCAGAATTTTCCATTTTATTGCGGTTTTTCCCTGACTCCGTTAGTTTCCAATAATATATTGATAACGCTGTATCTGTTTTTCTAAATCTATTTTAAAAAGATACCCGGTGATTGGCTAGTCTCGCTTTAAATTCAGGTTTGGTTATGCCCACATAGGCTTTCACGTCCTTTTTATTATTTTCTAATGTTGATATTTTGGCTAAATACATTACTTATTTCGTTAGTCATTTATTTCCTAAGACGCATTGCTCTGGTTGTTTGCAGTTGCACTTCCTTGTTGTGTTAATTCTCTCGTTTTCATTCCTAATTGTTTCTATTATTCTGTTATTATGGTTTGATATAACCTTTCCTAGGTTAAGTATTCTATGTAATTTGCTGTTATTTGGGAAGTTCTTTCTAATTATCTCAATGAACAATTTCCCTACATTTGTTCTCACTTGTCTATTGAATGGTGGAGTAAACCAAATTACTTCCCTCTTTCTATTGTTTTAACAAACAACAGAAATAAAAAGTGGAAAGTAATTTGGTTTATTTAAAATACTTAACCCAAATAATATTAAACTAACGGAGTCAGAAAAAAAACCCGTAATAAAATAGAAAATTCTAAAAGAGGTTAAAACATGCAAAGCTTAAACTCGGGGTGCAATTTGTGTCTAGAATAAAAATTTAAAATAATAACATATAATGAAAAGAGTAAATTCCTTAATTCTAGATCTGAAATTACGGTCACGTGTCGCCACTAAAAGACCATGATTGGTGACCTCTATTCATAGCTTAAATTTGTGGGGAAAAGATTTAAACGAAAAATATTTATCTCATGGGTACCTTCAACAATCTAGTACAGTCTAGTAATCGTAAAATCTACGATAGTCTCACGGCCTAAATTTGAGAAAACAAAGATTTGAACAAGAAAATATTTATCTCATGGGTACTCTCAACAGTCCAGTACAATCTGGTAATCGTAAAATCTACAATAGTGTCTCGACTAGTTTTGAGAAAAACAAACAGAGTTTCAAATATGCTGTAATTTGTAAGTTGTTAGTCTTTTTCAAAACAATATTTCTGACAGTGATGAATTGGAGCAGCGTTCAAGTTGTCTCCACCCTTTTCTTTACTTTTTTCTTCGTAAACTGTTGTTGGCTCTTTGGTGGACTACCTGAAGTGTCAAATTGAACCTTGGACAAGTGCCGTAAGGTTTAAAAAATGAAACCGGTGACAAACGATAGCGATAAAAAATAGTCTCACCTGAAAATGGATGAGATGGTGGTGAGCAAACAACCTTTGCACAAGGGCAAATAATCACGCACAGTATTTTGTCGTTCGCTTTCATAAACAGTTAGCTGGGGTTACGCTGTTGAAGATAATCGCAGATAAGTGACGTCAGACGCTTCTTGAGCTAAACAATACAAATTAATTACGCATGGATATAATATTACATGAACTTACGTCTATATATTGTCGGAATGGGAGAGAGGGACAAGTAGACAGTAATACACGGAGAGTTTAGTTGTCATGAAAACGAAGCCAACTTGTTCCATTTAAAATGTTAATAATGATTGAGTTATGGTAAGAAAGAAAGGACATTAAACCACCATTATTATGTATGACGGGACGTATTTCTTTTGTATTCTAAAGAAGATGTTTTCTTTTCTTTTGTCAAATGAATATGTTGGTAGCAATTTTGACAATTGTTTTTATTACGTCTTTATTCATTTATAAGATATCTGTTTCTTTATTTTTTAAAACGTTTTTCTTTTTCTTTAACATTGCAGAAGGTACATGTAGTGTGGTCTCTATAATGAAGTGCAGCCCCTCCTACAGAGCTAGTAGCATTGCTTCATTCTCGCATCCTATTTATTTTAAAACAATTTACAGTGTTACAATGAAAATGAATTCCAAGCAGTAATTATTAATTCATTTTAAAACAATTTAAGTTGTTACAATGAAAATGAATTCCAAACAGCAATTATTAATTTATTTTAAAACAATTTAAGGTGTTACAATGAAAATGAATCCAAGCAGTAATCATTAATTTATTTTAAAACAAATTAAGGTGTTACAATGAAAATGAATTCCAAACAGTAATTATTAATTTATTATTATTTTATACAATGCAAGACGTAACATTCCATTGAGAAACGTGCAACAATATGTTCAAAACATTGCCGATTTGCTGTGCCACATTAGGGTTAGGGGTATTTGGGAAAACCAATGAGTAAGCATAAGCCAAGTTTCTGGGAATCACCTGGCAGCACCTCTCCATTGCACTAAAAATATAGGTCAGGGGTATGTCCTGACGCTAGTGGAACTGTGCAATTTCTGAACACATCCACTTGCAAAAGTGTGTGGGGCTCCATTTTAAAACGACCGTGTGTCATATTGGCCCTCGTAGGGAGGCGAATATATACGTACACTGTGCTATAAACATGAAGGGAAACAAATAAGAATAAGTATAGAGGCTTGATTCCCGGAGACTCATCTAACAGGCAGCACGTCCCTACTTCACTAAATGGAGCAGGGTCAGGAGCAGGCCTTGGTGTTGCGGCAATTTCTGGAATACTCATCACGCGAAATTATTTGGATACTCCTCACTTAAAAGGACCATGTGTCGTGGGATGACAATTTAATAGGTCATAGACTCGGAACATAGTTTCCTCTAAGCGCACACGTTTTGCAAACAAAAGGAAATTAATGTGCGCACAAAATATTTCAAATTCTGTAGATGGCTTACTGAGTTTTTATTGAAAAAATATTGATTCCATATGTCGAATTCAAAGGTACGTACATATTTTGTCATAGGAAAAAAATGTGCACAACAGAGGATTTTTGCGATCACTGATTACAAAAGAATTAGAGCGAACATGGAATTGCTCGAAATAGTGTTGTCTAAGACGTATGCGATCAACTCACACCACCTGTCCATATTTAGCGACAAAACATGAACATACTTGGAATGATACGTCGGAAGGTCTCCAAATTTCCTTTTCAGTGAGATTTCCTAAAAACAAGCCACATTTCAGGTTTGTCTCGAATACTAAACAGATTGCTGCCACAGTTGCCTACTATTAAGTTCATCTACCAGATTAACTGCTCCAGGCTTCGAATACAAGGACCGAAATAACATTAACACAATAGATTATCGTCATGATTCCAATAATTATCTTTAGCTGAATTTCGCCCATCAGATGAGACTGTTACCAAGGGGTGTGGCCGCAGCTGTAGGCTAACCTCTCCAAGGAGCCGCCAAGTGAGAGATGGATGCCATTGGCGACCAGGTATTATGAAGGCAGCCTAGAACGATCGAGTATGCAACTACTTCATAATGCAAGAAGCGATGCTTAATAAGCATACGATATATTACATTAGGTTAGATGAACTTGGTCTCTTGGCTAAACTAACAGCTGATGATGATGATGATGATCATCATCATCATCATCATCTTCTTGGCAACAATATACAAAGTTAAATCTCTAGGACAAGCACTGTGACATCATATTAGCTCATGCCTGCTAAAGATTGGAGAATAGAACTTCTTCTTCTTCTTCTTCTTCTTCTTCTTCTTCTTCTTCTTCTTCTTCTTCTTCTTCTATCAGAGGCGGCGCGTGGGACCCGCAGACCACGCAACATTTCTAATTATATTATACTCTCCCAAAAAGACGTTTTCGGTTGGAAAAAAAAGAATCAATCATAGATTTTAAAATGACTAAATTGTTTTAGATTGTTGAGAATGCCAATGAGATGAATATGTTTCGTTTAAATCGTGGCTCGTCCGCTCGGATAGTGTAATGGTTATCACGGGTTCGATTCCCGGTATTAGCGAAGTCTGGAGATGATACGATAATTGATTAGACCTCTGCCAAATCTGACTACGGTGCAACATATTTTTGCTGCTACTGTCCGGGCAGGTAAAGTAGTTATGGGAGAGTGGTTTCCCAAGCGCTCACTCTCTTTTCCATCAGTCATTGTGGTATGCAAGTGATGAGACATCTTGTCAAGTTATCTGGCGATAGGATAGAGCTCAGGGGAAATCGGCTTCATGCCTTTCCAAAGCATTAGAGCAAAGCGTACATAAACAGTCTCATTCGAAATTCGGACTCGGTTTGCTGATTCCGTTTTCTGTGCCAGTAACCGTTATGCCACCCCGCACCTAAAATGATAAATAAAAGTACCAAAGGTTGACGGATGCATTTAGTTTAGGGAAGCAACGGTGCGTGACTATAAAAAATGACAAGCTTGGCTGCTGCAGGGTCATACTCCACTCCTACTTCTATTCTGACTGAATATGATTACTGCAAATTTTGTATTGTATATATAATAAATAAATTCTTAGTTATATAGGATTTGTCAGTTTAGCTCGGTTAGTGAGAGAGCTGCCTTCCAATCACATGGTCGTGATTTCAAATCACGGTAGGCAAATGTTAATTTTATATATAGGTTTCGTTTAACGTGACTTGATAGACAAACAGTGAAGATTTTACTCTCCTAAATTTGGTGAGGATTGTTCTTGTTCTTGTCAACTCTAACTTAGACTGGAGTTTGACAAACATTATTTGTGTCTACTTATGCTTTTTAATTGGTTGTATTACAAGTAATGGTAATGGTCTACATCCGTTAACCAAGTCGAAAAAAATCGAAATTTTTTTTTCGCCAGTAATGCTTTGTGCTTTTAATCCGTTAGGCCCTAACAATCTTCCTGGGATTTTTTATTTTTCAGAAATAATGTTTTTAAGGTTTTACGAGGTCTATTTACAATGTAATTGTATGGTAAACGGGGCCGTTACTTTCCGTCCGTTGTATGAAAGTGAGGCTTCAAAGTATTCGGTTACTTACCTTGTGAGGCTTCTTTGATATTTTAATGACGATTTATTTTTGTGCTTTCGTTAAGGTTTTTTGGTGTGTGGGGGCGGCATGCCCACTAAAAAACCTTAATGGAAGCACAGAAAAATCATCATTAAAATAACAAAGAAACCTAGTTGGCAAGCTTCACAAGAGAAGTAACAACATGCTTCGAAGCCTCGCTTCCATAGAACGGACTGAAGGTAACGGTCCAGTTTATCATACAGTTACATTTTTCGAACGTGTGTGCTGATATTCAGAATTTTGTAAATTGCATCGCATTTTATTTCTCGCCCATGAAACAAAATAACTATGTTAGAAATCACCTGACCTATTAGCCATATCTCTCCAACCACCTAATACAATACAATACAATACAATACAAAAAAGTGACCATCTTTAAATATCAGCACACACGTTCGGCATAAAAAGAAAGATATGCCACCTATTTTCAAACTGCCAGATATGAAAGATGTGTACTAGCCCCAAATCGAAAATTGTACCGATAGATGTAATTAGGAAAAAAACAAAAAACAAACAAATGTAGCAAAAGAATACAATTTGGATGTTTTAGTTTTAGTGTTACACTAAAACTAAAACATCCAAATTCTATTCTTTATTTTGTAAATTGCATCGCATTTTATTTCTCGCCCATGAAACAAAATAAATATGTGGACTCTTTCTAAGTCAAGACTTAAAGAAATAAAGCGGCGAAATGAACAAATTAAAAAGTTTAACACCACCCCCTGTCGCCCACGAAAATAACAAACTCATAATAGTAGAACCCCCAAAAATGTCCCTTTCAAGTCAACAACCACAAAAAAAAATTGGAGGATCTTTCTGCTACCTTGCACGTCCCCAGGTGACGGATGGGGAAAGCTCTATAGATATATGGGGTACCGTCTAAGACGGCGTGGACCATAGAGACCCTCTGTAGATATATAGGGATCCACCGAATATACCGAATAAGGTGGCACCAACCTGAATGCTCACCAGAAATACTGGCAACGGGTGAGCTAAATTAGCCACCACCTTCCCAAATCCAATATGACAGCACAACCATACAAATATCGTAGCGTTCCTGTTGGATCATCGCCTACTAAAGGTCCAACCGCATTGATTCGTGTGCCTTCGGGCAATGTGCCCTCGAATGCGAGCAGACACTGTCCAAGCAAGACAAACTCTTGGACATTAAACAAACTAAACAACATGAAGATCTACACTTACAATGTTCATGGCATAGCTGAGGACCATAGACTAGACCAACTACAAATGGAATTGGACAACATCGACTGACACATTAGATTAAGCAAAACACACTAAAGGTAATCCAGGTCTACGCGCCTACTTCGAAAAGTTCTGACCAAGACATTGAAGAGTTTAATGACGATATCGGTAAGATAATGGACAGAGAGAAGACTAACTACACAATACTTATGGGTGACTTCAACGCTAAGGTAGGTCAAGGAAAAGTTGACCAATCTTGTGTAGGCAAATACGGAATAGGACAGAGAAATGAGAGAGGTGATTTTCTCAGAAAGATACGATTTAAAGATAACTAATACATTCTTTCAAAAACGGGAAGGTCGAAAGTGGACTTGGAAAGGCCCAAATGGCACGACAAAAAACGAAATCGACTTCATATCAATTGACAAGATAGATAACATTAAAGACGTTACCGTTATAAATAAAGTAGACATAGGAAGCGATCATAGAATGGTAGCGTGCAGAACTAAATATAATTTTATAACTGAAAGGAATAAAATGATTCTCAAGAAGAGATGCCCCAATAAGATAGAGATAGAGAACATTAGCAACTTCAGAGTAGCGATAGAGAACAGATTCCAGGCTAGATGGAGAATACTTAAGCAACTTAAGATTTGCCCATGACATTTCCATGACGTCGGAAGCTTCCGACGAATTAGAAAACATGCTAACCGATTTAAATATGGACAGTAAAAAAGTAGGCTTAAAGATGAACAGAACAAAGACAAAAGTAATGTTCAACGATAAAGTTCCCAAACAGGTCATAAAGATAGAAGGTGAGATTCTAGAAGAGGTCGAGGAATACATCTACCTAGGTCAGGTAATAAAGTTAGAGAAAGACCATGACTGCGAAATAAAACGACGCATAACGATAGGTTGGAAAGCATTTGGTATGAATAGAGACATTCTGAAGAGCACCTTGCCAATGTGCCTAAAGCGTAAAGTATACAACGGCTGCATAATACCAGCCATGATTTATGGATGCGAAACATGGAAATTAACCAAATGAGCTGAAAATCAGCTTAGAATAGCACAGAGGGCCATGGAAAGAGCAATGCTGGGGATAGATCTAAGAGATAGAAAGAGATCAACATGGATCAGAGGGAGGACTAGTGAAAGATATTATACGACTAATTAAGCAGCAAAAGTGGAGATGGGCTGGCCACCTAGCAAGAAGAGATGACAATAGATGGGGGAAAAGACTAACCGATTGGTTAGTAGAAAAGGACCAGATGCAAGATGGAGGGGCGAGATAGAAAAGTTTGCCGGTAAGACTTGGCAGGGGTTAGCACAAGATAGATTGTCATGGAAGGAGATGGGAAAGGCCTTTGTCCAGCAGTGAACTTATAACGGCTGGTGATGATGCTGAGAAGGAGAACCTTATCAGCTTTCCAGCAGTGTACGTTCACAATTTGTATCTCTTGGGCCAAAAAGGGAAGCACGATATTCAGCATCTTACCAGAAAGTTTTGAGTACACAGTCCAAAGTCTATGGATTGTGGAGGTATAGATATATATATAGATCTTTAGAACGAGAATTCCCCCAGCTTTCCAACGGTGTATCTTGCCAATTTGTTTCTCTTGGGCTTAAAATGTTAATGCCGAAAACGTAAACTGTGTACTATGGGTTTTCACGTAAAATGCTGAATACTCACGTTTTGGGCTGTAGAAAGCCGGTAAAATTCTCTTTCTAACGATATATATAGGTATATACCTCAATCAAAAGTTAATTCCGCAATCCATAGATTTTTGTCTGTGTACTTGAAGCTTTCTCATAAAATGCTCAACACCTAGCTTCACGTTTAGGGCTGTGACTTTTTAAGCCAAAATGATACAAATTGACAACATGTGTGTGTGTGTATATATAAGATATTTGACTGTGTACTCGAAGTTTTCTCGTAATGCTGGATACATAGCTTCACTTTTTCGGTTGTAACTTTCCATGCCCAACAGATACAATAGACACTGTTAGAAGGATGATGAGACCCTCTTTCTAACGATATACATATATATATATATACCTCCATCAAGAACTAATTTCAAAATTCATAGAATTTGTGCTGTGTACTCGAAGTTTCCTTGAAAAATTCAATATTCCTAGCTGTTGTAGAGCTGGTGAAATGCTCTTTCTAACGATATATATATATGTATATACCTCCCTCGAGGATTAATTCCACAATCCATAGAATTCGGACTGTGTACTCGAATCTTTCTCGTAAAATGCTGAATACCAAGCTTCACATTCACGGCGGTAAATTTTCATACCCAACAGATACAAATTGACAATATACACTGTTGGAAAGTTAGGAGATTTTCTTTCTAACGATACATATATGTGCATGCCTCTATCGAGAATTAATTCCACGATCCATAGACTTTGGACTGCGTACTTTCTCGTAAAGTGCTGAATACTTAGCTTTACATTTTCGGCTGTAGGGTTTTATAAAATTCTCTTTCTAACGATATATATATAGGTATATATCTCCATCTAGAATTGATTCCACAGTCCATAGAATTTGGACTGTGTACTTGAGGTTTT
>VCCN01000192.1:520089-536242 GCA_006491835.1 Architeuthis dux | reverse complement strand
TTTGTTATGCATCAATCAATCAATGGACTGTACATCCTATATCATTTAGCCTATAAATGCTAAATAATTTGCACTATACATGCTATATAAATTACTCCTGGTTATATATTTTGGAAAGCATGCTGGTCTTGAGAGAGACGAATATTGAGCTCGATTTTCACCAGGGCATTCATAAATGGCATTGGTTTAAATCTTTTTCCCGGGAATAATAGATGGAGAGCAATATTGGAGAATAAGGTGATTGAAAGAATCAGTGCACATTGATAATGGCTTAGTGGATATAGTTAGTTAAATGTATGCAGTTTAACTGGTGGTTATGAGTTCAATTCCTTGGGGTCTTCTGGTATGAATAAAGAAGTGGAGCAGTGGTTACGTTCGGGGATAGGTATGGTCTTATCTATCTTAGGCCTTGAGTTAAAACCCGGCGCAGTTTGGCGTGTGCTAGTTGACTCATAGGTAGGGTATCTCGCAATGATTTGTATTGTATCACTGTGACCATGCATGGTAATCATCATCAGCAGCAGCCGCAGCAGCAGCAGCCGTTATAAGTCCACTGCTGGACGAAGGCCTTTCCCATCTCCTTCCATGACAAGCTATCTTGTGCTAATCTCTGCCAAGTCTTACCGGGAAACTTTTCTATCTCGTCCCTCCATCTTGTGTCTGGCCGTTTCCTACTTCTTTTACTATCCCATGGTCACCAATCTGTTAGTCCTTTCCCCCATCTAGTGTCATCTCTTCTCGCTAGGTGGCCGGCCCATCTCCACTTTTGTTGTTTAATTAGTTGTATAATATCCTTTACTCTAGTCTTTTCTCTGATCCATGTTGATCTTTTTCTATCTCTTAGCGTTACGCCTAGCATTGCTCTTTCCATGGCTCTCTGTGCTATTCTAAGTTTGTTTTCTGCTCGTTTGGTTAATTTCCAGGTTTCGCATCCATAAGTCATGACTGGTATTATGCAGCCGTTATATACTTTTCGTTTTAGGCACATTGGCAAGGTGCTCCTCAGAATGTCTCTATTCATACCAAATGCTTTCCAACCTATCGTTATGCGTCGTTTTATTTCGCAGTCATGGTCTTTTACGCGAAATGTCTTTCCCATTAAACTGACCGTACTTTGGAAATATAATTTCTAGTATAGCAATGAACGGAAATACAATGACTTACGGATTGACTGCCAGGGCTCTAGTTGCGAGTGTCACATATTAATTGTAAAGATGGATGCCGACGTTTATTGTCCTGGTCTATGTATGATTGTATGCAGCTAGTTGATATCTCTGTGGGGAAAATATATAGTTAGAGAGCTATGAAATAGCACGGAAGGTGCTTTCTAGACTTTGAGCCTACGCCACCGGAAGTAAAGTGGGGTGATATATGTGTGTCAGTGTTCATCTACAAGGTAGTTAACAGTTATAGAATTTGGATGGGTTCTTCGAATGTCACAAAAACAACTCAATATCTTCACTGACACCTAACGGAAAACGTATGCGTTGACCAGAACAGGTAAAACAAAGTTGCAGCCGTCTATCCTTTGTATTTTACAGCTGGTCCTTCACTCAATGCAAGCCTCTTCAACTGCTATCGTCATCGAGACCAGAGTTTTTTCTCATTTCTTTTTCTATCAGAAACCGTCAATCAAAACTGTCACTAAAACTGACAACATAGGTTTTTTTCAGTCTTCAAGTTGGTCTGCATGGCTGGCTATGTATCTATCACGCGTACAGGCCGCGACAATTGGGCTAGAGGGCTGAAAATTTAAACATTTATTCCTTAATACGTCTAGAAAAAGGTCTTTTGGTTTTTTGAAACCCCCCCCCATATGTTTTTAGTGGTGGGTTCACTTTGCAATGTAAGTTTATGCTAAATTGATCCCTTAGTTTGTGTCCGACAGCATTTACGCTTGTCTTTTGAAAATTCAGACTTTTTTTAGTGATCATTGCCCAACAAAATGCGAGAGAAGTAACTTACTCATTGATCACCCCTTTTCCCAGTTGTTTAATTGATCACCCCCAACACGCTGGTCACGTGACGGTTTCTATTGAGTGACTAACCAGACCTGTCTTTAATTGGTTCTAAATATATAGCAATGGGATTAAACATAGAGAATGACATTGCAATAATATCAGAAACTTTAGATATTAAGTGATCTAAATAGGAGAAGCCTCAAAATAGGATTATAGATGCAAACGATTAAGACCAAAGTATTGTGAACAATAACGTCCTGAAAACGACCATAAGAATAGAGGATGAGGATTTAGAGGGGATGAGGAATACATTTACTTTGGTCAGTTAATAAAGCTAGAGAAAGACCATTAGTCCGGGGCCAGCAGGGGTTACCGTGCACCCCCCCCCCACACACACACCATGATTCTACATTTAGGGTACCAAAATGTTCCTTAGGATGTCCTCTTTCAGAAAAATGGCCGCTATCACAAACCAAAAAAAAACAGACTTTCATATTTCGTCTCTCAATTGACATATCTGTGTACATTAAAAGCTAAATCATGGTTTTCTGACATGAGAAGTCCATCAATACACTTTCTCTTGCCATAAAAGTAATTTTTGAGTTTTAAGTATTCCAGTATTTTACAAGGATATATCAAGTATATGTGTTCTTTATAGGCCAAGGTCCCTCAAGAATTAATTCCACAATCGATAGACTTTGGATAGTGTACTTGCAGTTTTTACGCAAGATGTTGAATACTTAGCTTCACGTTTGATGCCAAATAGATACAAATTGACAAGAGGCACTGTTAGAAAGCTGACGAAATTATGTTTCTAACGATATATATATATGTATATACCTCCCTCAGGAATTAATTCCACAATCTATAAAACCTGGACTGCGTACTTGACATTTTCTCGTAAAATGCTGATAAAAGTTTACAACATACCCTTTCCAATGATATATATATGTGTATATATCTTCATCATGAATTCAATCCAAAATCGATAGACCTTGGCCTATAAAGAACACATATACTTGATATATCCTTGTAAAATACTGGAATACCTAAAACTCAAAAATTACTGTTATGGTAAGAGAAAGTGTATTATGTCGGAAAACCATGATTTAGCCTTTTGTACTTAGATATGTCAAGTCGGAGACGAAATATGAAAGTCTTTTTGGCGGGGGGGGTGAGATTATGACCATTTTGTTTTATGCAAATGAGGTAGTTCTTCCCAACTATTTTCTTGGGAACATCTTTTTTTTGAAAGAGGACACCCTAAGGAATATTTTGATACCCTAAATGTAGAATCATGGGATCGGGGGGCGTGCACGGTAACCCTTGCTGGCCCCAGGACTACATGAAAGTGAAATAAAGCGACGTATGACGATTGGTTGGAACGCATTTAGTGACATATTGAAAATAACCTTGCCAATATGCTTAAAAGGTAAAGTGTACAATGAGTATAGTAATACACAAACACACACACTCACACTCAAAATTGGTTGCCTGTGTCGACAACGGCATAAATCTCAGGCTGATTGTAAATCGAATGAAAGTAACCAGTCTCGGTAAAAATGCCCCAGTACACAGGATTCCTCTGTTTTCGGCAAGATCTACAAGTTTCAAAAATGAAGAACGCCAGTCGTTTCAGTTTAGCTAATGTAGAACGTCGCCTCGACTTTCGAGCTAAAATGCACGTTCACCGCTCAGTGTCCTGACATTGTCATCTGGTCAGTTAATACAAATATAACATCATTGAATTCCCACCCCGCTTTCAGTTTTTTTTTTACCCCACTTTTCATCTTGTAAAGGGAGCCTTCCCAACCTGATTTTTAATGTATCACTCCAACTTCCCACACCGTTAGCGGACTTGTCACTTGTGTTTCGTATAAAGGAGTGGGGATAGTTATCTTCCAAAAAACAGTGGTTGCCACCCCACCCCCCGCCAGCTTTGGAAAGGTGGGTCCTGTACTAACCAACATTTTGTTTTCTACTTCCGTTTTTTCTTTTTACCCCCAACCCCCATCATCCTCATCACCATCACCATCATCACTATTGTACATATCTCATCGTTTTTTGCATGGGAAAATGTAGACCCCTTCAGCGAATGTGGAAATTACGGAAACCGATGGACGAGTTCTTTTCGTGAAATAGAAATTGTGGCATGAATGGGTCACGAATGGAATTAGTTAGGAGTAGGATAGAATAACAACGACCAGCATCAAATCCAGCCCCCTTTCCAGCTTCGTACCACATTTGTATCTGGACACTTGTATTGTATCTTTACTTTTATATTTTCTTTGTATTTTTACTTTACATTTATACTTTTTACGAATGGATAATCTCACTTTATTGAATTTACGTTTCATTTTTGGGAACATGGCGACTAGGCACATTGACCGGTTAGTTGTGAATACAAGAAATATATGATGATGCTGTATTTTCATCTGGAATTCCTACACCGTGACAGAGAACCAATACAGTCTGTTAGTATCATAAAGTACTGCTGGGGCGCCCTGTATTAGTGATTCTACGGCCCCGAAACCATGCCTGATCCAAGAGTCATCATCTGATGAAGGCTTTGTTTGCAGCTCAGCTGTTTGGGGGTTTTTTTTTTTCGTAACAGCGTGTGTATGAAATTATATTCTAAATTATATATAGTTATTGTCTTCGTTTTACGGTCTCAATAGCGGGACATTCGTGAGCGAAAGACTTGACGTAATACAGGACAGAATATGAGGCGATGCCAAGGCAGAAAATAAGAGATCTATTAGTTCATTTGTGTAGTGTATTTCGTTTGGGGAAAGTTTAGTTCAAAGACTTCGTTCCTCGATATTGATTGGAAGACTAGATTATGTCAAAAGTGATTATACAGTAATCAGTACCGTTATCATGTCGCTGATATCGATTACGATTACATAAAAAGCGGACAGCAGACCAACTTGCCTGATGGAAAGCTGATTAGTGGACATTGACATGGGAGATTCGAAGTGATTTAGAAATGATATCTTTTTTTCCCCTCCCTTCTATCTTTTTTTCTACAAGATATGGTGATTGGCACGACATCTTGTACTAAAAAATTGTATTGTCATTATGAGATTACATTTAATATAGTTTTTTTTTTCAATATGTATTTATCATTGTTTCGCTTACTATCCGAATACCCGTTCTCAGGAAGGGTCATTCGACTAGTTTTATGTAATTTTTTATTCTGGGTTTTGCTTTTGAATCTGTATATTTATTGTCACAAAATATTTATATTTCATATTGCAAAAAATTAGATCTAATCAAGGAAGGCCATTTTTTTAATTTGCCATTTTGAATGGCTAAATTTTTTAGTTTTAATCTTATCTATAATTTTAACAGTATTTCATTAAAACAAATGAATGGCTGTACTTTTTATCGATAGGACGTTTTGTCGGACGGGCGTTCCAATTTTTAGATTATTTTATAATTTCAAAGTGTTTAATTTAGAATCTGAGCGTAAATAGTATTAAAAAACAAGAATGCAAAATATATCTGCGAGAGTAACGGGTCCGGCTAGTAGTTATTAATGTTTTTTTGATAATATTAAAAGTAGTAGCTTGTGTTGCCTTCTCTGAAATTAGGCATCTCTTTGCGGCCCTTTGACACCCCATTTTAAAACGTAAATTAACATTTAAAAACTGTTGTTCGTAAGACTTTTCTTGTTTTTGTTAGAAAGAATAAGGTCCAAATATGTGTCCGGAAAAAAGAAAAGAAAATGTCAACGGATTGTGCTCTTAAAGGTCAATTTTAAGTTTAAAACTATGATTTTTTTTTTAATTAGCCGCCATTTTGTTGAATATTTTTAAAAATTCAAAGTCTATAATTTACAAAAATGTTAAAATAAAGTATTCTTCCGATGTTTTTTTTTAAATTAGAAATACTTAGTTTCATCATTACTGAACAATACTTAACAGAATAATTACGAGTTTCTTCGCAAAAACAACATAAATACCTTTTTTTTTCAAGTTGGGAGGTCAAATATCTGTGAGAAGTGGAAAGGAATCTCTTTTTACGATTATATTTTACCAAGTGAATGATAAATATTGGCAATATTTTTCTCTCAGTTTTTTACAAAACATTTTTTAGCCAAATTACCCTTCTAGCTTTTTCAAAAACGGAAGCAGAATTTATATTTTTATGGTCTTGACTTTATGATGTGAAAAAATCGGCCTGATCCTCACATAATACATAAAACAAATCATCAAATGTTTTAAGGGGACAATGAAAAAATATTTTTTTCCCGAAATTTGGAATACAAACTTTCAAAAATTCATCCTTTATTAGATAAGTATTGAGAATTTTATTAAAATCCAATAAGTAGTTGATGTGTTGTAATTTTTTTAAATCTAGGTGTTTTTGCTTGTTAAAAAGTGGTGAAAATGTACACGTTATTATTACTGAATCAGTTTTGTTTACATTTTGCACAAGATTTACGCTATATTTATTCAACTTTATCTCCGGTTCTATAAGGTGTACACAAATAATTTGTATCTCATATATTTCGCCAATCTTTCAATTTACTAATGACACTAACATGTTTCGACGATAAAATTAAGTTTTATATGATTTTGAAGTTTATTTTATGAAGGTGTCAATTTTCCGTAAGTAGGTCACGAAGTCCGCAGAGATACCTATCTGAAGTACCTTTGAACACAGGATTCAGAAGGCGAGATAATGTTTATGGGTTGCAAAGAAAGTATCTCCTCCACACTGTTCGTTCTGATCTTTGCACAATAAATACGTGTAAAGGTACTGACGATGGAGCAAATTTGACAACTGTAATTACGTCGGTTCGTCAATACTCCTAATTTACTCTTACATTACGAATATTTATTTTTCAAAATAATCTCTTCCTTGTCAATGCACTTAAAAAAGAGTTATACAATGGTACCGCTATATAAAATTTAAAAAGGAGGCACATTAGGTACCTTTGCGTTCTGCAAAAGTACTTGGTAGTGTCCAGTTTGGAAGAGAGAACCAGCTTTCTTCCATAGGGTGATTTTTTAGCACGAACGGGATCATGCTGACTCAAAGTGTGAGAGAAATAACAACAATGCAAAACGTTTTTGGGTCCGAGATAATCCAATCTGTATTACATAAGAAGAGAAAAGGATAGATAAAGGATATAGGGGGAAGGTAGGGTTGGTTGCGTTTGGTTTTGGTTGTTGGGGTTTTGGGTTGCGAAAAAGGTGGGATTTCGCGTGGAGAAACACTCACAGATGTCGTGGCTAACTCCAGCTAACAAATGTTCATTAGTTCGTCATTTTGGATGGCCAGTTGCAAGTGACTGGGGAGGATTCTGGATTTCTTATTGTCTCCGGTAGCATTTCCTGCCAATTCGAGAATCTCAGCGGCATGGCCAGTTGCTCCATGACGGCGGCCATGTGGACGGGGGCACCAAGGTGGACGCGGATTCGATCTCCGCACGGAGTTCGTTTCTTTATTCACATTTACGATTCACACCGGCGCCGGGCAAATATAGGCTCTCAACTAATAAATATCATTATAATTATCATATTCTGTCGAATATAAAATTATCCATCATTTGATTTTATATATTTTTATTTTAAGTAAAATACGCCGTCCATATTCCCTTTCCTCTCCCGACCTCCCTTGACAAGTGTTCGCAATAAGTATTTAGTTTAATGAAAAGTTATTTATTCGCCAGTGGCTTATGAATAGAGGAGGAACAAAAGGAATTGCTTATTTGTACGATTTATGATAAAACTAATAAATGACGGTTATTTGTATACTTGAATTCTGTTTTGAGAAAAATTATTTTTTTATGGTTTTAGGCGGGTGAGTGCTGCCTGGAGGTGAACTCTGGGTGAGTCTGTGCGGATCTGCCCGGGAGTGTGTGCGGGACCGCCCAGGGGAGATGATGCGCATGAGTGCGACCCCACTAATATAATTTTATGAAATCTCTATAAAATATAATTTCCTGTGTTGTTTGATTTGAAGTTTTATTTTCCTGGGCAACGCCGGGTACCCCAGTTAGTCAATGATAATCTTCAAAGTATTCTCTCGAAACTCATACGTTTTCTCACGCCACGCGAGTCTGTCAGGGCAAATTCCTTAACAAGTACAATCTTGTTTGTGTCATTGCATTCCGCAACGTGATACACTAAAGATCTTTCGCAGGTAGAATTCGCTTATCCATCATCGATAACAATTAATCTACACTCGTGATTTGACTTTGATACGAAGATTTGATAAACAAACAACTCGATTTATAGCTTAACTTTATTCGTAACAAGACTGAAATGAAGAAAACAAAATGTTCGTACATACTGCATAAAGATATTATTACACTTCCACCATATAATTTTCATATTATCAGGCGTTGAGCAAAAGGAGAGTATTTTGTGCTGTTTTTTTTTTAAAGCTTTTGATTAACTACCAAGTATATTTTTAACATGGTAACTCTTGTGCCGGGTTCTTCTCGTAATAGATTGATGACAATAGAAAAGTCTTTATCGCATGTTCAAAACAGTTTTATTTTCATAGAAATCAACTAATATGTACAACAGAATATATACTAAATGTAATATATACATAAATGTGTTAAAATAAAATATTTTAATAATTTTAACGAGTATGAAATATCTTAAAACATGGATCTACATATAAGGCCACACATGGGCTGTCACTTTTCCGGTGGGGGGGAGGGGGGCAAAAGGATGTATTTCTAGGGGGGTGAAAAGGATATATTCGGAAAATATCTTAGCGGTATCCCTGTTACCA
Organism: Architeuthis dux; assembly: GCA_006491835.1. Lineage (NCBI taxonomy): Eukaryota > Metazoa > Mollusca > Cephalopoda > Oegopsida > Architeuthidae > Architeuthis > Architeuthis dux. The sequence goes on along the minus strand of VCCN01000192.1, from coordinate 527,522 downwards.
GCGAAGAATAATAGCGTCTTTTTATATGGGTACATTAAATTGGGGTTACATAAAACAATTGTACAGCACTGTAAAGACGCAAGTCATAAGCACGATCCGTCCAACCTCGATTGCAAATGGCCGCCTGCTTATATGGGCATGCGCGACTCGAGAGGGCCCATAACTCTCGCAATTTCATTCCAGAATCTTACAAGCACCATTATCCTTTATTGACTATATGGTTCCAACTTCCAAACCCCTCACCCTAGCTGAAAATGCCCCCGCCCAGCGGACGTACATGAGGCCACATTACATTCACTACATTCGTATCTACTTTTATTCCTCACCGTTTGCATTTTGTAAACGTACTTTACACTTTACACATCTGGCTAAAGAATAACACACTATCGTAAGATGAGATATTTCGTTCGTAGTACTGGACTGATGACTTGCTAAAACGATTTATCTCGTCCTTGGCAGCGAACATGTTGAGGTTTTAAGAGAAGATGTTCAAAGAAATACAAGGAAAGTACATAAAAAATATTGAATACTTATTAATGTTTTTGTTGTTGTTACCGTTGTAATTGAAGAAATGCGAAGTAGCGTAACGGTTACCGGCAGAGGCAGTGCTGCCAAAGATTCTTTCGCGATATATCTACTTCGAAAAGGCGTCAAAAAACGGTAAAATACACTAAAAACATTGTTAGCCATTTTATGGCCATTTAAATGGCTAAATATGACTAGATCAAGCTTTTAAAATGGCTAATAATTGCTAAGAATAGCCGTGTTTGTGTAATGTATACACACATATACATGCCGCATGTATACACACACATACATGCAAAATACACACACGCGTATTTCGCATTTCCGATAAGTCCCGCTGCCGACACTTTGCAACAGATGTATCTAAGTTTTATATTTATTTCTGTCTTCCTGCCGGACTAGCCCCACCCTACCTCCACCCCCGGCTCAGCGGCTGGTTGGGCGTCAGGCCAGCATTGTGGCTCCGTAAAAACCTACAAATGCGACAGAAACAATGAATAAATCTCCAATGAACAAATCCCATTGAGCAATACACAAACAGTGAGCAATACGCATTGTCGCATGGGACATTGTTGTTGCTGTTGCAATTGCTTTTTAATTAGGACTATGAGATAATATCTTAATAGGTTCAATATACATCAAGAAAATAACATTAAAAACGAAGTTTTGGACTGCTATGTAATTTCTAATCTCCTATGTGGCAGTGAATGCCGGACAGTTTCGTCGCAAATGAAAAAAAAAGACTTGAAGCAACCAAGATGTGGTTTTATCGACGAATGTTACGAATATCATGGACAGATCATGTAACAAATGAAGATGTTTTGAAGAGATTAAAAACTACAAGGAAACTGTTGCTAACAATAAGAGACAGCCGAGGAAGGGAGGCTTGGAGAACGTAACGCTCACACGGCGCATAGAAGGTAAAAGGAGCAAATGTAGGCAGCCAGTAATCTACTTGAAGGGTTTGAGCAGAAGAAGAAGAAGAAGAAGAAGAAGAAGAAGAAGAAGAAGAAGAAGAAGAAGAAGATGCATCAGTTATTTGACATTAAGTATTCTAGTAAGATTATTAATTAAGCTTATTTTAGTCTGGCACATGACTACAGTAGTTGAGCACCCAATAAGAATTGAACTCACTACACTGGTGAACTGATCCATGAGATGACTTTAGTCAGTATGTTCAGATTATGAACCTAAAGTATTTATACCACGTGAGTATCAGAGATTTTTCAAATACACTAATGCACTGACTAACAGAAGGTACGTAGATTATGTAACATCAGTCAGGCATTCATTCTGATCCAAAAATCAAAATTCGAAGCCGACTGGGTTTTGTAACAATATTCTTTATATCAGTGAAAGTACAGATGCTTCTGCTTTTAAATAAGATCGATACAAATATGTACTATTTAGTATTGGAGCACATAGTGAGAATTAAACTCGCTACACAAACGAATTCGTTTGCCAGACGAGCTTTGCTAACCAACTTGCTATGGCTGGCGCCCATTACACCGTGCAACTTTTGTTCCTGAGTAGTGAGTGTTATTTTCAGATTATTTAGGTGCAAAAAGAATAAAAGAATTGCTATAATTCCCTCCAAACCTTTGTGACCAGGATAGTGATATTCATATTCAATAGCTTTTCTTACTTTATGTGATTGGTCCAAATTCTGTCAATTTTGAAGCCGTATAAGGATATTAACCCTTTATGGGGCAAGTGACTATATTTGACCACCTGGGAACCCGTCAGCCACATGCAAATATTGTAGCCACACATACAACATAATCCATACCAATGTGGTCTGCAAGCTTTGCAAAGCACTTGAACAAAGACAGAAACTGTTTTGAATCAACCCGGAGGTGTTATTTATTTTTTGTCAATATCAGTTTTTTGTATCTATTTATTTTATTGAATGTTATTCTTTAATTCTATGTTTTATTTAACTTTCTAGTTTAATTTTTATTCTTTTAATATTTTCTATTTTTGGCCACTTTTTTTTGGCGAGGCACCATATATGATCACTTCATCAGAGGGGGTTTTGTCCCAATAAACAAAAAATTCCAGAAAACTTGCAACTGAAAATATCTTGTAATTAGGTCTAGTTTAACATACAAAAAGGTTGTTTTGATATCTAAAATATTTTTACGGGTGCTCTATAAAGGGTTAAAATGAACTTTATGAAATGTATCGCATAATTTTTGCACTCATTGTATGAAGGCACATAAAGATCTATAGCTGTGTGTATGCTTTTGAGTATGTAAGTATGTATACGCATATCTGTGGAACTTAGCTAATATCTTACTATACACTAAACTTGAACAGTGACGATTCAAAATTAATCTCATTGATAAACTGAAAAGAATAAACAACACTCAGAATAATCTTAGATATAATACCCAATCTATACATATAACAGCCAAATATGCAAATGAGTATGTTCGGTTGTCTGTAGTGTCTGCTAGCCGAGATCCTACAACTCATAATGGACTGGTCCAAATGAGATGGAGTGTACAATGAATAATAGAATTAAAGGATGGGAAAATGTGACATGCCGTTCCCATATCAAAGAAGTACACCGACCAAAGTCAACAGACAAATCTGTGTCTGTCAACGCAACTGCTTTCTCTTTCCTTTCGAATTTATTTGATGTAGCTGACACAGTGAAGAAGAATTGGGAGGGGAAAGCCAGTTTCTGGCCGAAAACTCGCAAAAATGGCTAAAAATGGACAAATGCAAATACTCTCAGCACACAAAAAAGTCAAAATTACTCAAAATTTAAATATGGCCAAACCAAAAAGTTCGTGGTCAAATGCTTTTTAAAAAGTTCAGATTTGTCAAATTTGGCCATCAACTTTATTTTGTAAGAAAATAAGTTATATTTTTAATAAAATAAGTTTCTTTCTGTGACTTTTATTCATCCCGCACGATGACAGTGGTGACTTTTCTTAAGTTGAAAATTTCAAAAACTTAAAAATTAGGATGCTTGATTAATAAGAAATAAATTACCTAATAAAATTGCTTTTGGTTCCTTGTTGCCGATCCATACATAAAAGAAATCCGTCATTTTTTACGAGTACATGCTAGATATAAATACACTAACTTGTACCAAAACATTTTTATTCTCTGGAATAACGTAGTTTTAACAAGTACATCGAGGAACAGACCACAAAAGGCGCAGGGAGTGCATATACATATCTAAGACCTAGATAACCATTAATAGGCTTGAATTCACTCATTATTATAACAACGGAGATTTTTTTAAATATGTCCCCACCACTATCACAAAAAATGGTCTTGTAAAAAAAACAATATTTTGTATCTTGATTTATTTTCATTAGATGAATACTCGTAAAAAAATGACGGATTTCTTTTATGTATGGATCGGCAACAAGGAACCAAAAGCAATTTTATTAGGCAATTTATTTCTTATTAATCAAGCATCCTAATTTTTAAGTTTTTGAAATTTTCAACTTAAAAAAAGTCACCACTGTCATCGTGCGGGATGAATAAAAGTCACAGAAAGAAACTTATTTTATTAAAAATATAACTTATTTTCTTACAAAATAAAGTTGATGGCCAAATTTGACAAATCTCACCTTTTTAAAAAGCATTTGACCATGAACTTTTTGGTTTGGCCATATTTAAATCCATTATCAATTTTTGACGAGTATTTCTTTCATCTTTATTTTAGTTTCTTTTCATCGCAACGACTCAAACCGTCTATTTACGGCAGTGAGTAAACAGCTTAGACCGGATATAAAGAATTAGAAGGGTTAGATTTGATCTCCAGTAGACCGTAAAAGCTCTGGTAGCTCAATCGGTAGAGTAGTTGCCGTACATAGGCAGGCTTCCAGAGGTAGAGGGATGCAAATTCATGTCTCCTCTAGATCGTATTCTTTATTTCCGTTTACTCACTGCTGACTGACGGTTTGAGTAGTTGAATTGAAAAGCAACCAAAAGTAAGATGAAAGAAATACTAGTCAAAGATTTATAATGGTTAATATTTGTTCTCTTCGAAATATTCATCGTTCGCCGCAGATATTTATCCCACGTGGGCTTCACGGGTTTTATAACCACTAGACCAGGGATCGGCAACCTTTTTCCCTGTGGGCTGGATCGCGTATCGATCAGTGGACGGCGGGACAGATAACTGCCATAAAAAAGCTTGAAATATCGGGATTATCCATTTTATTACATGAATCAATGAATAACGCATGCTAGAATATCAGTTGTGCTTAACCAATGATGCCAATTTATTTCAATCAATGCATCTTTTGAATCTCATGAAAGGACACAAAGAATCATTAAAACATAAACAGTAAGCATATTATCTCAATATTTGCTCGCGGGTCGGTCAATATCCCTTGACGGCCGGATCTGGCACGCGAGCCGTAGGTTGCCGACCCCTGCACTAGACTGACAAATAATAGAAAGGGCACTTAATACGATTGAAATCACTGTAGTCAGTAGTTTTCGTGTTAAGTAATCTCTCCAACCCAGCTACTCAGACAGAGGCGTACTGAAGAGGGGTGCCCCCTCCCCCAACGCTCTTCATGTCGGCGAATTTCTTCCCTTATTTGGCCTGCACGCCCACTTTGTCCGCAAACTAGAGGCAGCACCCCCAATGAAAATCATTAGGTACGCTCCTGCACTCAGACGGAAATTTAGACGCCTCAGGCCTCGGTTCGCTCGATTGTTAATTGTTAAAATTGAAACTCAGGATGTAGAATTGTTTGACGAAAATTGCTGCCGTCAATTGTAGGATCAATGTTAATCCTTGATGAATTTGATGCAGGCGTTTTCGTTCTTTGCACCTAACATTTAAATAGAAATATATTGATTACTGAATCCGTTTGTTATCTCAAATTAGCTTTACCGATTGGATGATGATATAGAAGACTAAAAAAAATATCCACAAAATATTCCTTTGTTTATTTAAAGCCTACAACAATAAACTGAAAATAAATCAAGTTCCTGTTTACCCTTATCCCTACTATTGCGACCTTATGCCAGACTAGATTAAGTTTAGTAAATATTCAGACTGCCTGTCGTAGTGCAATGGTTAGCATGTTAGCAGGGAAAAGCATTGACGAATAAGAAGGTTGAAGGAATCTGTTCACATATTATGCTCAGATAACACAATCAGCAGACCGAGTATCAGCAGATCAAGAGGAGTGGGAGATGAACTTGGGATTCCGTGAGCGTGGCCCGAATGATGAAAGTGCGTACATAGCTCAACGGGAGGTCACGAGGTCAGCACAGAGATCAGGAGGGGGCATTCCCACGAACTGGACGTGACGTGTGTGAGAGGGGAATTCAACACACAGTCGAGAACACAGCAAACACACAAGGAAGACCGGTGGGTACACGGCCGAAATGTTGAGACGAGGAAATTAGTCCAAACAAGCCACATACAATGATTGGTGCTAGTGCAGTTAGATCGTTCCTCACTAAGAGCCTCACAATATTGTCCCTTTGTCAAATTAAGCTATGGTTAGTAAATAGCTATCTTCCAGCCGTTACGTGATGGCTAGCAAGAACATAGTTAGTGTAATGAGTTCGTTCCTCATAGATTGCTCCACTTATTGACCCTGTGCGAGACAGAGTTGACCCAAATAAATATCTGAAATAATGCCCTCTTCCTCAAATAACAGTTCAATTTCCACTTCATTGAATTCAAAAGAACTCCCTATAACCCCTCTGTTATGAACCTTTGGGGTTCTGGGTTGGTGACCTTCAGTTTCTCTGTCTCCTATCTGCGATTCAAGTTCGATGAGCCTTTCATTGGTGCGTTCCTTCGCATGGGACTTAAGCAACTCGATGACGTTTGAAGATCGCGAGGCAAAGGCTACACTCATGTCTTGGATTCTGGGGTCCGGGTATCACGTTCTCTACCATTTTCTTCTTCTAATGTTTACTGCAGAAAAGACATGACATATAAGTTTACTATAGAATTGCAATGGAAATGTTTAACCAAGAATAAATGCATTATCAGTAGTCAGGATTCAAGGCAAGTATTACTGACAAAATAAGGCTGTTATATGTATAATGTAGAATGCAACTGATGCGTTGTGCTCTGAGTGATTTGTACACTGTATTTCAACTGCATATTTGCATATTTCCGTCCTGTTATTCAACTGCATTCTGTTATAAGTTTTCCCCTTATATATATTTTATTCAACTGCATTCTGTTATTCAACTGCATATTTGCATATTTCCGTCCTGTCATTCATTTAACCAGCGGGAACGCTGAAGCAGTAGGCGTATTGAAATTAGATACGATAACATCTTGCAGAAATGATCAATGACATCTCTCGCAGATATTGTGTTGCAACGATTGCAAGTGCCTAGAAAACTCAGCATCAGAACGAATGAATACGGGCAAGTCTGCTACCACACGCCATACTAGCAGACGCGATTAGCAGTGATTTGTTCTGATACTGACTACCGCACGCTGATACTTAATACGTTACGCATCAACATTAAGATTAAATTTAATAACGCATAACATTATTTCGGTTATACATAAAAAGATTGTTAATGAGATTAATAATGTTAGTAAGAAAATGTGTCTGGCTATTACAAGCACCCCCCGCCCCCCACCGCGTGTTCTTTGTCTGGAACGTATCATGTTTGCGGTACCAGGCTTCGCTGTACTTTTCGGAGGGTTTTACAAAAGACTGGTCTGTAAAACTGTCGTTGTCTGTGTTAACCCTTTCTGTGGCAATGTATCAGATCTGCTAACAAATAGAACAATCGGCCATTATGTTTTGGCCTCACGTTCGAATCAAATTTTAGCCATCATACATTGTAGTCCGGGGGCCGTAGAGCCTACCGTGCACCTCCCCACCCATGATTCTATGAGTAGGGTTCCTTAGGATGCCCCCTTTCAGAAAAAAGATGTTCCCAAG
>VCCN01000192.1:481234-495960 GCA_006491835.1 Architeuthis dux | reverse complement strand
TAATAATAGAGTGAATCAGCTGCTCAGTTTCATTGTTGGAAATAAGTTTCTAATACTATGGACATCTCTAATTAATTAAGTTGCTCGTCTCTGGACTTTTTTGAAAAAGATTTTTACTGCACCATTATCCGTTATTAACTATGTGAGAAGGCCTGATCAGAGGGTGGGGAGCAATACCCCGTTTGCCCCCCAGGATGACCATGGCCACCACCTCTGTTGTTTATAACGCATAAGTATCGTGAATTTACAAGTGCTAGCCTGACTGCAAATTAAAACGGAACATTTTCGTTACATTTAAGTATCGAATTGCGCACGGAAACACGGCCTAGTAATCTTTTTCGCTTAATTGATGTAGAAGTTTACACATCAAAGCAACTTTTATAACCAAGCTGATGCAAATGATTTTCAATGCTTGATTTAGATATTTCAAGTGTGTTGGCTATTTTTATATCTTTCTTCTTCAATGATAACGCAACACATTCGCTCACGGTTAAACTGGAACTGAATACGTTTATTTATAAATCTGCGCATGCGCGCTACATGTGGTGCATTATTATTATCCATAGTTTCGTATCTCGATTTATAGTGCAGGTCATAACAGCTAGACTTTATTCTCATGTAATGTCTTCATTTGATCACTATTAATCTCAATCATCCATCATGAAACACATTCGATCATTCACAGTACGTTATCCAAAAATCTTTTGCGTTTGATTCGATTTTTTTACCACTCTTAAAATAAAGAATATATGCCGAAAATGTTGGTTATTTTCTTCCATGTTAGAATCAATAAACAAAAATACACCAATGTTGACAATTTTTAATACAGGCTGACATGACAGCTATCACAATAATATAAGAATCAATCTTTGGCAATGTTTAACGACTTAACTGTCAAAAACGGATCGCATCATAAGGACTGATTTGACCGATCACCGCTAAAGAAGCTGTCGTTTTTTATTTTATTTTTTTATTAGATGAAATACTGTAAACCATTTTCATTAATGTTTGACTACTATTTACATTCATCCTAATTTTTAGTTGTATGAAAGTAGAAGAAATGTTAGCTTCTTTAGTGATGATCGGTCAAATCAGTCCTTATGATGTGATCCTTTATTGACAGTTAAGTCGTTAAACATTGCCCAATCTTGTTTTAATGTAATTAAAACTAAACACTCCTAATGCCATCTAACGACAGAACGAACTCCTTAGGTTAACTAATATTTTCAGTATACGACGAAATCCCCGTAAGATCAAAAAACACTTTACCTGAAAGAAAGGGTGTTTTTAAAAAATGCCGAAGAGTGGTGCGTCAAACGTATCATTCAGCTTTTGAAACCTAATTTCTAACAGAAATGGAACAATGACTTCCGGTGCCAGAGGCAAATTTGCAAATCATACGCTCATCGAAGCTTGGCAAAGGCGATTATAAGGTTTCCCATATTTTATCTATACACAAATGGATTTAAATATAAGATATAAACGTTTCGCCTAAGGCAGAGATAAACATTCTTATAGCCGAAATTTAGCAAAACATATTAACATATTTTCAATATAAACTATGATATCCACGCGGTCCATTAATGACTGCTGTACACTTTCATTGTAACACAATGAAAGCTTATATGCACGCACATACATATGCACACACACACACACACACACTTATATATGTGTGTGTGAGTGTGTTTGTGTTTTTTAAAGAAACACAATATGTTGAAAGTACATAGTGCTCAATATTTTAGTGAATAAATCAGTAAATCAATAAAACAGAGCATATAAAAATTGTATATTTGTTATGGAATTATTGCCTTGGTTTCATTGCCACATGCAATTCGCCTGATGGATTGCATGTAGCAATGAAACTGTCTGTCAATCTGTAGCGAATCGCATAACAAATATAAAATTTATATATATATATGAAATCAAATGATGGATAATTTTTATATCTGACAGAATATGATAATTATAAAGACATTTATTAGTTGAGAACCTATATTTGCCCGTAAATGTGAATAAGAAACGAGCTCCATGTGGGGATCGAACACGCGCCCATCCTGGAAGCTACCTGCACGGAGCTCGTTTCTTTATTCACATTTACGATTTAGGCCGCTCGTTTAGCAGTCGTTCTCACCGGCGCCGGGCAAATATAGGTTCTCAACTAATAAATGTCTTTATAATTATCATATATATATATGTATATTTGGGCAGCAATCCTTCATTTATGCATGTCTAGTTAAATACGACGGACCAGGAACATCTTGTTATTTTTATATGAAATTCTTCTTGTTTCCGTACAAGAGAACGTATGTTTGGATCCATGGAGTGTAATAGTTGTCCAAAGGTGTTATCATACCAAGCGCTTTCGGCAAAACAATTAGCCATTTTCAAGGTCTTTGACAATTCCACAATTATTTTAATCACTAATGGCTAATCCAAATACACATTGATTAAAATAATTGTGGAATTGTCAAAGATCTTGGAAATGGCTAAAGACTGTGTAGCACTAATCTACGATAGATGCAGAAGTGATGTTCTTGCCATGATATTTGGCATTTGAAGCCTGACCTTCGTTTTGATTTGCTCACCGACTGACAACACTGGATACACCGCTGTTCTCTCAAGTGGGCATTAGCCCTCTGTTTGTTAACTTACGGTTTTTATGTTACAAATCAAACGTTGTTTACTCTCTAATGTTTTTTCCTGATATTTACCAATCTTAGCTTCGTAAGGTACACTGCTAAATGAGGGGAATGAGATAGGAAGATTGTGTTATGCAAACTTTCCAACTGGACAAAGCCTGCCTGCTTGGAAAATCAGGATTCGAAACGTAGGCTTTTACCTAACGCAGACAGCGTAACTATTTTAACGATGAAGAAGGTCCGTTCTTTTTTGTTAGTCCCACCAAAAGCCAACGTCCATAATTTTAAAGTACGGAAGCCTAAAAAGACAAAAGAAGATTAAGTTGTATTTTCTTTTCTCTCGCCGACTAGAAACTCAATTCGTGGAATTAGGTTGAAGTGGATTTTTTAACAGCAGTTTGATATTGCAGAATGAAAATATTTCAACCGTTCTCCCGAACCGTCAGTCTTGTTTATCTTTTTAGTTGGGTTCCAGATTAGTCAAGTTGTCATATTTTTGCAGCTTTGCCCGAAGAAGAGACTGAAATGCTGTCAAAAGTTTGAAATAAGAACAATTAGCAATATAGAGCATTTTGGTTTCTTTTCGTTAATCGTTAATCCCCACCAGACTAGAATTTTCATAACCAGTGGGAATTGATATGCTGCCTTTATTTCGTTAGCCTTCACGGGGTTAGGGGTTAGGGTTTACGTTTTAGTGGTGTGGACTAACGAAAAACAACAAGCATTTAGAGTCTTTTTCGGCGACTCTTTTTTCTTTTTAGGCGTCATAAACTTATAACGTTACCTTTTGGTGGGGAATAACGAAAAAGACCACTGACTTGCTTGAAAATGTAATATTCTATTCAGAATATGTTGCAATTAGAGTCTCGGTAATGAAGAATGCAATGATTAAATGGTTAAAACTACACTACAGTAAACCCTCGATATAACGAACCTTGCTATAACGAATTTCAGCTTTAACGAACACATGGATCCATCCGAACTGACTTCGGATTTACTGAACGAAGTTAGATAAACGGCAAACAATAGGATCATAACGAACTTTCTTCTTATTTACCAAACGATGTTCGTTAAATGGTGGGGAGAATGAAATCTTCCAAGTGGAAATACTCTGGTACTGGCGGAAAATACGTAACTGGAGACAGGGCACTTCTTTCAACACGCCTATGATTTGAGCCTTAGAGAAAACACATAGTCTTTCTACTTGTAAAATCTAGGAAACCCACGTGGTAGAAATCCTCTTCTTCACAGTCTACTTGTTTTTCTCACTCTGAAACCGCCCGCGAATGCTCCATGGAGCGTTTCTCATTTTCTTTTAGAAAATAAATATGCCGATGATAATTACGTTTGCAGGCTAATTGATTTTATCTGTTAATTTACACCTTGACATCCATTTTGTCATGTTTTATCAAATCTGCTAAATTTAATTTCGCTATTCTAACCGACTAGCGTTTTGTAAAAAGAAAAAAGAAAGAAATGACGATGTTGTATGTTTCATTGAGCTTAATAAACAAGTGTAAGAAAGATTCCCCTCGGCCTTCTGGAAATGAACAAAGAAGAAAGGTTGTTATCAAATTTGATCGTTTACATCCCCGTTGTCTTTTGACATAAACAAAAACAAAAGAAAACTCTTGCTAAAAAGATAAACTAAAATAAAATAACAGCATGAGGCACTGGAAATTACTGAAAAGAATGGGGAGGGCGGTGATACTTCGGATAGTGGGATAGGTCGGTTGTGTTTCCAATTTCAAAACAACAAGCCCAGAACTTCTTTCTCCAGGTCAGAATTTATGTTTTTTGAGGTTCTTATATTGTGTTTTTTGGAGTGTATATCGTAAGCTCTACCTACATGAATTATGGTGAATCTGTGTTACCTGTAGATGATATTGTTGTTAAAAGTGAATGTTAAACTCTGTTGTGAACTTTGAGGGTAGCCATTATTTTATCATATTGTGGAGGGATGGTTTGTCAGTTTTCGAACCATCGCCCCACTATTACAAAGTTATGACCTTTATAAAATGATAACACTACTTCCTAAGTAATTATATTATCAACACAAAATAAAACACAACTCCTAATAGGCATCAGGGTATATATATTTGTATGTATTTATCTGTACTCTATAATAATAAATATGGTGATGATGATAATGATGCTCCACCAGTCCTTTGTACTTTAAGATAAATAAAATGTCCTTGAAACCATTAAATTTATGTTTTTAGCCTCTCCAACTCTCTTAATTTCAAGAATATGCCAATTAATACATGTGGCTGAACTATTCCACCCCTCTGACCGAACTATCATCACTAGGTGGGATAGTTCAGACGATTTACAAACTTGTTTTGTTAACTGTGGCTTAAAATTGAAAGGAGCTAAGGATTTGATACTATCTGTCTGAAGAGACAAATGATAAGGCTATATTTTAACATCAAAACAATTACAGTACAGCTTAAACCTGATATTTTAGAGAAAAAAAATTTTAAGTGGCCGATGTATCACCTCCACCACCTCCGTCCCTGAAATAAAACACTATATCCTTTCTGTTTATGGGCGTGCGGTTTTTTTTTCCTTTTCGTTTTTAGTTGGTCTCATATTCTTCATACGACGTTTTACAACTTCCATAATATTAAAATTCGTCCATGATCGTGAAAAAGGCTACAGTAATGAATCAACTTGATGTGGCTTCCGCTGCTCAACAGGCCCAAACCTGACAAGGGCAACGAAACACCCGAATCCTACGTTATAACCGTTGCCTCCTTTGAAATTAAAAACTTCTATTTACCCCCATCACATGAGTACACCTGAAGAAGGCTGGAGAATGGATCGGCCGAAACGTCGTGTTAACAACACAAACGACAAGAAGGGGTTCAATCGTCCGAAGAAATATTTGAATGCCAATGACCCTTCTCAAAACTATAGGAAACGTCGTGTTAACAACACAAACAACAAGGACTTCAATCGTTCTAAGAACTATTTGGATCTTAATGACTCTTCTCAGAACTATAGAAAATGTCGTGTTAACAACACATCAACAAGAAGGAGTTCAATCGTCTGAAGAACTGTTTGAATGTTAATGACCCTTCTTAAAAGTTTCGAAAACGTCGTGTTAACACAAACAACAAGAAGGAGTTCAATCGTCCGAAGAACTATTTGAATGTTAACGACCCTTCTCAAAACTATAGAAACAGAAGAACTATTTGAATGTTAACTGTTGTTTCTTCTTCTTCTTCTTGGGGTGGGGGTATCGTGTAACCTTGCTAGTGTTACATTATATAGTGTCGACGAAAGAACCTGGATACTTCAATGGTAGTGTCTTTCCCTTCTGCAGGTTTGCTTTATTTTATTGTCTTCGTCACTCTATTTATTCATTTTCACTTCATACTTCACAGGTACTAATCACATTCCAGCGCCAACCTTACAAAAATATTCAATATAGCAACAATAATTATAGCAATTGTAACGAGGTGATAAATGAGCTGAGCTAATTCCAAGGGGCGAATCCTCCAGTGAGTTCTCAGTTTCTAGCGACTGAGCTAATTGACAATAACACCGAGCACTTTTGAGGTGCGAGTGGCCTTACGGTTAGCAGCACGGAAAATGGAATCCAAACTCTGGCTGAGACAGTTTGTGTTCACTTCACACTAATGCCCTTGAGAAAGGCATGAATCCATATTTTTCTCCCAGCTATGGGTAAATAGCAGGGCAGACTAACCTCTTCAGCCTTGGTTGGTAACCGATCTACGAGACTGACAACTCTGAATTAAAACCGGGAATATCCAACCCCTCGTCGTGGGAGGCGGACAATGGACAGAGTAGGGAATGTGTTCTCGAAATGTACGGTTAACAGTATCGACGGGCCTAGCAAGCCAGAAGTGGATTATAATAAAATGTTCAAGTAAAAGATCAAGTAGAATAAAAACTGACGGACGGAATTACGTGACTGTCATCTCCACCTCTTTCGACACCTCGAGTACAAGTTGAAGAAAAACAAACTTCTGGGTATAATCCAATAGTTCAAGCAACGAGGAATTGCCAAAAAGGTTAGAACTTGTGTCCTGGTGTCAGGGCGATGACACTCAAAACTGTATTTTCAGTCGAGCACAGGGAAACTATCATTTAAAACTAATGATTATTTCAGCAAATATCAAATCCGCCATACACATCATTATTAAAACATAAGTTGTAATTTAACTACCTCCCCCACGAGGGCAGACTGTGACACGGTGTCGGTTTTAATGTTGGGTCCCGTATGTGTGGGCAGCACATACTCACAAAGTCTATGGGGCACTAAGCAGAATTTGATTTGGGGGCCCCCACCACCTTCAAGCTCTCTTTTGGGACATTTCATATGGTCTTTGGGACCCTCTGGTGGCCACCAGACCCTAAGCAGCTGCTTAGTTCGCGTATGCGTCGGGCCGGCTCTGTCTTGGGGTTCCCAAGCGGTCACCCATCTAAGTACTGATCAGGCTCGACACTGCTTAACTACGGTGATCGAACGAGAACCTATGCTTTCAGCGTGATTTGACCGAAAGTTGAGCAAAGCATACGAGTTGGTCATTACAAGATGACTTACGCCTACGGCTTTTATGAACGCAATACTACCCAGTGGATTGAGCTCATCGTTAGAGCAAAGATTAACGGCTGCAGGGTGTATGGATATTACTACAGTCGACCTAATGTCGCACAAGACCACAATTGTAGGATGTCTTGTAGGAATCGAACTCACTAGTCAGACCAGCTAAATATTGCTCTACGACAAGCACCCCAGCTAATGTGTTTATTTCGTTTTATTAGTCTGTAGTAAGTAAAGCTCATAATAAAGAAATGCCCTCGCCACAAGGAAAACTTGCTTTTTAAATTTATAAAAATTGGGATAATAACTACAGCAATATCTACCGTTACAGGTTTCCTTCAAAGGTTAAATTGGCTGTTACTAAATGTAAGCCTCAATCCCATATGCTGGGACGGTGAGGCTCATCATTACGAATTTAGTTTGTAAAATTGACTTCAAACTGGAATTAATGACCTCTGTTTTTCATTTCTTGGGTGTATGATAAAGATTCATCGAACCAGCTTTTTCGAAGGAACCATGTTCAACCAGTGGTTCCACCCGGTATTTGCAAAATGGATGGTGGTTGTAGCAATTGTAGCTTCGTGGGTATTGCAGAATTTACAGATAAACGATTAGCTGCTATGGGAGGAGGATGTTAAAGAGCCTACTTATCCCTGCATACAGCGTTGAAACTCACACTGGTGGAGGACACAGCGCGAAATTGCAAGTTTTTTTATAGAAAATATATGTAATAGAAGTTTGTATTCTTGCTACATAGGCCTCATATATTTTACATGTACAAGATAAAACACATAGAGATGATTAGAGAAGTCCTTTAGATTCTTAATTTGAGATTTTTTCATTTGGGGAGTTGTGATGACGAGTTTCCATAGGACAACTACCCCCACCCCCGGATAAATGCCTCCTGACATTTTCCCACATTGAGAGAAAATTACTATAATTATATTACTAAAATTGCAAATATCTGGAATTTTCACATATACATATAAAAATTTTTTTGACTGTCTTTGTCTACAAAGGATAATTATTAAAAACATAGAACATGTATTCTAATTTAAAAAATGTGTGGGGGCTATACATTTCAGAAAGTCCAATAATTGCCCGCTGCAATTACTATATAAAAGTTACGAAATTTACAGCAATTACTATAATTACTAAAATTACTATAATTATAGCACCAAAGTTGCAAATTGTGGGCTATACATCTTAAAAAGTCCAACACATGGCGGTTCTCGAAGTCTTGTGCAATGGCTTCTATTCATGAATAAGCTTCCTTTGAGCACGTTCACTTTGGACGAACTCCATGATGGGGTGATATAACAAAACTGATGCTCTACTTGGAGAGCTGTAGATGCACTGTGAGCAGTTCAATCACTGAACTCAGACTGTTCTGTACTACTCCCCAAACCTGCCGGGTTTTTCCAGCTCAGGATAATCCCCAAACTGACAGTGGGTAAAGGTC
Source organism: Architeuthis dux (assembly GCA_006491835.1). Lineage (NCBI taxonomy): Eukaryota > Metazoa > Mollusca > Cephalopoda > Oegopsida > Architeuthidae > Architeuthis > Architeuthis dux. The sequence continues at coordinate 487,283 of VCCN01000192.1, read as the reverse complement.
AGGTCAGATTAGCTTCATTAGTATTGATTTCTTCCCCCAGAGTTATGTTTATATTTACGTTATTTTCTCTTAAAGGAGGATTGTCCAGGGGGCAATTGTCAGGAGGCGTTTATCCGGGATGGAGGGGTCGCCCTATGGGGGGGAGATTTCCAGGGTGAGATTGTCCGCGTGCGGTTGTCCTTGAACCGGTTCAGCACTCTTGTTGGTACTTAAAGGCACTCAAGTGCAAAACTGCATCTTAATCAAATCTGCTAAAGTAAGCAGCAATCATAATGATAGCTGCACTAGTGATGATGGTGGTATGTGTATTGAATATAGTGGTAATAATGGTTTAAGCAGTAGTAGCAGCAGCAGTAGTAGTATAAACGAGGGTAGCTGTGGTAGTAGCGATTTCCCATGCTCTCTATGGACTTACGCTACCGTTCAGCTAAATTGTGTGTATTCCTTTATAAAAGAAGGATTCCGGTTTTGATTCAATCAATTCTTCGAGGAGCTTTTCGATATTTTGAACTTGATTGAATTTCTGGCCAGACAAGGAACACACAACATGCGATAGTCTGAAGGTGACAGGTCTGGAGAATACGCTGCATGTGGAAGAATTTCTCGGCTTAGCTCAATGATCGTTTGCTGCGTCGCATTTGCAACTTTGGGACGGGCGTTGTAATGCAGCAAAATCACTGATCGACTTCCTTGCCAAGAAAAGTCATTTCTGTTTCAATGCTTCATGTAAAAGATCTACTTTCTTCTGCAGAAACAGTTTGTCCAGGTTCCAGCAATTCATAATAACGAATTTCGGCAAAATAGGACGACTTAACCGTCAGAAATGTATCGTATCATAAGGATTTCTTTTTATTAAATCAAGTATTATAAACCATTTTTATTAATTTTTGACTACTATTTACATTCATCCTAATTTTTAGTTTGTTTAATTACAGTTTCAGTAAGGCCAGTACTGGCAGTGTTATTGTTTACTTTTGGTTTTAGTAAAAAAAAGCGATCGATTATTTTATTATTTAATTTTTATTTAGACGAAGTATTGTAAACCATTTTTTATTAATTGCTAACTACTATTTACCTTCATCTTAACTTTCAGTAAAAAAGCTTTTTTAAAAACTACTAAAGATTAAGATGAGGGTAAATAGCAGTCAAAAATTAATAAAAATGGTTTACAATAGTTGATTTAATAAAAAAAAATAATCGTTTTTTGCTAAAACTCAAAGAATCATTGCAGTACGAAAGTAAAAAGATATGTTAGCTTCTTTAGCCGTGATCGGTCAAATCAGTCCTTATGATACGATGCATTTTTTATCCGAGAGGGAGGGGTCGCCCTACGGGGGAAACTTTCCAGGGGAAAATTGTCCGGGTTCAGTTGTCCTTGAACCGTTTCAACACTCTTGTTGGTACTCAATCAAATCTTTAACCGATCACTGCTAAAGAAGCTAACATTTTATTTTTTACGTTTGTACTTATGATACGATGCATATTTGACGGTTAAGTCGTCCTACTTCGCCCTAATTTCCTTTGAATCCCACCAAACACAGAGAAGAGCTTTTTTCCATAGTATATTTCGTTTAAGTTGAGCTGTTAAAGACTGTCCTGGATCGAGTCACGATTTGCTTTATTTTGGATTCTCATAATTAATCCATTGTTCATAGCCAGTGGCTATCTTGACGAACAATGACTTATTTCAATGCCAAGCAAGAAGAGAAAGACGAGTGTTTAAACGTTGATGTACGTTTTTGTAAGAAGTTCTGTGGGACCCATTTTCCTAGCTTCTGGATTATCCCTAAGGTTTGGAAAACCTCCCAGTAGATTCCATTTAGGTTGAGATGTTGAAGACAGTCCTGAATTTAGCCACGATTTTCTTCGTCTTCGATTCTCATAATGCATCTTTTCAATTACCAGTGACTTTTTTCCGTGTGTTGAGAAAGGCAAGTGTTTATAAACACTAACTGATTTTTCTTTTCGTAAGTTCATGTGGAACCCACTTTCCTGGCTTCTGAATTACCGTTAAGGCTTGTAAATGACGCACTACAGTTGAATGATTGCACAGGCAATAAAGAGCCGAGTAAACTTCAAATACGCTTTCAAGATTTACCTAACATTGTACAAAAGACAGGCCTGGTTAGTCACTCAATAGAAACCATCACGTGACCAACGTCTTTTGGCAGCATGCCGTGTTGGCGGTGATCAATTACAAAATTGGGGAAAAGGGGTGATCAATGAATAAGTTACTTCCCTCGCATTTTTTTGAACAGAGATCACTAAAAAAGTCTGAATTTTCAAAAAAAAAGACAAGCGTGGTCAATTTAGTGTAAACTCACATTGCAAATTGAAGGGGGGGGGCACTAAAAACCTATTTACGCGGGGGGGGGTCCAAAATAAAAAAAAAAACGTTTTCCTATACATAATAAAGAGTAAATGTTTAAATGTTCAGCCCTCTAGCTCCATTGATGCGGTCTGTACGCGTGATCCATGGATAGCCAGCCAGACCAACTTAAAAGCTGAAGAAATCTATGTTGACAGTTTTAGTTGTCGGTTTCTAGAAGATGGTGCTAGAAACTTTTGCATTATCTATTTATATAAAACAACTGATAATGTGTGTCTGTCTGTCCCCTCACCCCATAAACATTGCTTAAACATTCACGCAGCTCAACCAAATTTGAAATACATGATCGGTGGACCTATAGAAATAATTTGGACTATTTGGTTTTTCAAAAATGGATTTTCTTAAGAGTTTTAGAGGGGGTTCTATTCTAAACTGAACCCTTACTTTCCGTTCAATATACATATATACATTCTATTATAAAACAACTTGCGCTTTTTGTCTGTCTGTCCCACCTTAAATATTGGTTAAACAATGGCGAAGCCCAAGCAAATTTGGCATGCATACTCAATGGACATACGGGAATCTTTTTAAAGGGCTTTAGAGGGGGTGCTATTTAAAATGAAGCTATAATGCTAAACTGAACCATAATATAACTATCCGTTCAATATACATATAAATATATACATACTAGCTGAAAGCGCCCGATAAGAAACCGGCATAAAAGATATAAAAAGAGATGGTGGTAGTAGTAGTAGTAGTAGTAGTAGTAGTAGTAGTAGTAGTAGTAGTAGTAGTAGTGTTAGTAGTAGTAGTTGTAGTTACTGACCAGTTTTAGTGAGTAGTAAGAGCAGGAAAAGTGGCATTCTTGATTTATATTAAATTATGAATAAATATTTGAGTGACGTACATTACATTTTTAAAAAATTATTTTAACAGGTTTTATTGTCTTATCCCCCCCTCATGTCTCTCTCAATAATTCGCCTGTTTTTAAAAACCTGTTTTTGCGTGTTTTTTTTTTTAAATCGCAAGGTGACCGGTACGGAATGTCCAGCTGTTTTGCAGCAAACGAAATTCTGACAAGCAGTTCCTTGTCTCATTCGTGTCTCTTCTTAAATTTTAAACGTCAGGTCAGAGTTTCGTTTGATAATGAAGTTGGCTTTGTTTTGTTCTTGGTTTTGTTTTATTATTTTATTGTGTTGTTTTTTTTAATTTATTTTCTGAATCACCTGACAAAATACATAAAGTTTGTCGTTTGCAACGTTCGACAATCACATTCATAAAACACGAAGCCAATCTTAAATATTATTTTTTAAAAGGGCAAGAAAAAGAACAGACTCTGTTCAAAACCTGCGACGTTGTTTACACGATTTTTGACTACATTTGGCAACATTTGTTTTTGTAATAAAACTATTTGTTTCCAATTGATTAAAAAATGTAAGGCTGTTAAGAGATTAAAAAAAAGATTTTCTGAAAATGGACACTGACTGGTTTTCTCGAGCATTGTTACATTTTCGTTTGTATCCAAGAAGTGTGTATCTATTTGTGTTATAGGTCATAACTCTACGCTAATAATATGAGATGTTAAACAAAATGTTTTAGCTTTAATTTACGAACGCTCTTTCTTGCGTCACATTATTTTTTATTTCGTGAATTGATTTTTTAATAAATTATTATATGACGTAAAAAAGAAGAAAAAATATGTCACTGTCTTCGCCCACTCTCTATCCTTCCTTTCTTATTCAAATTTGGTCTGAACGAAACACTTTTGGCAAGCATAGAACAGACAAGAAAAATAAGTGAACATCGCATTATTAAACGAACAAACTAAATGCAAGAAAGTGAATTGGTGTATCCATAACAATAAGCAGAGCCTAAATGAGTACTTGCAGATCTGGCTCAGGGCCAGTTAGGGTCGTTGACTGGCAGGTTCTAATATTTTAACCAATCTAGTCATTTACAAGGCTTTGCTTAATCTGACCCACCGGCCGCAGGTTGCTTACAGTACCTGCTTTTCCTAAGTGGTCACCCATCTAAGTACATGTTTTCCCGCTATCCGAAAGTAGTTCCTATGAAATATTTCGTAAGCAGAAACGGCGTAAAGCGAAGAAGCAATTACCAATAATTAATATGGGAAACAATTTTGACCGTTCCCAGACTAAAGAAATAAATTTCTTCCATGTCTGCCAGTTTTACGCCAAGCGTAACACACTTACGAGCTCTCTTAGGCTTTTCTGATACCTTAGGACACATCTTGCTAATGGGTGCACAGCATAAGTCCAGATAAAGCACAGATGCTCACAGACACTGTTGAATGGTGGTTTGAGGTCTTTCATAAAAGCGAAGTGGCGTAGAGCGAACTTTCGTAAATCGGGGGATATCTGTACTGAGCAGGTTCATCGCTGCTTAACTTTGGTGATGTGGAGAGAACCGGCGCTTTTCACCGTGACTTGACCGTAAACCAAGTACAGGTATACCCCGATTTTCGAAAGTTCGATTTACGCCACTTTTTCGCTTTTACGAAAAGAAAGCGAAAAGCGAAAATAGTGTTCAGTGTTGGTTTTGCAGCGATACATTAAAGAGGCAGCTTGCACCCTCTTCTTCACTTTCCTACACCCAGTCAGTACCTCCCACAACTTCAACCTCCATCGACTCCGCCTAATATACCATTATCACTATTTTGAGGTCTGGGAACGCTCAAAAAAATTCCGATATAAATTAATGGTGATTGCCTCTCCCCTTTATGCCATTTCGGCGTACGAAAGGTTTTTAAAGGAACGCTCTACTTTCGGATAGCGGGGGAACTAAGTACTAACCAATGTAATGTTTTTTTTAAATTATTACCATCACAATTATTAAAGTGCGTAACCGCTACCTTCTTTATCTATCACGTCACGATAGCATATCGCGTTTAAAGATGGGGGGAAACGAGAGATGGGCTTGACTGCTGGATGCTTGAATTACGTTTTAAAGAAAGGGGGGAAAGAGAGATGGGCTTGACTGCTGGGTGTTTTAGGGAATATATGTCGAAGGGAGAAAGAAACATAGATAGCGCTGAAGAATAAATCAGACATTTAAACAGTAGTGTCGTTTATTTGTTTACTTTAATCGATTTATTTTGCTATATTGTAGTAACTCATAAATGAAGCATTAACAAATCTCATATTGATCATTATTCCTTGGTGGTTGTTTCTAATTAAACCGTGGAATTTCCACGGGTTCAGCTAGTTTCTATAATGACGATAAATTGATTTTGGGAAGAAAGGTAAATAAAATCTGTATTTTTATATACTATACAGTTTCTTCAGTCTTCTGTTAATGCTAAACTTTTACAGCCATATCAACGCATCTTCTCCCATTGCATTGTGAAGATCTTATAACCCAATAGTTTATTGACAATGGACAATTAAAAAACAAAGCAGAATTAAACAATTACAAAGGAACATTAAAAAGCAATGATAATTAAATCAGAAGAAATATAATACGGCAAATAAATTAAGTGTCCTATTTGTATAACAATAAGTGTTAAAGAAATACCTACTTAAGCCTCCAATAGTTATAGTAATCTACAAGATATATACTGCGTTTCTTGTTTGACCTATTTCATATTAAGCACAAATTCTTGCTTCCAGCAGAGACTGCTGCAACTTCCTACCTAAATGCTCGTGCTTGTGGAAGTCATCTCGTAAAGTGCTGAATACTTAGCTTCACGTTTTGGGCTGT
>VCCN01000192.1:431449-442662 GCA_006491835.1 Architeuthis dux | reverse complement strand
AGTAGGTGAACTACTATTTATAAAGCTTTTGGGGGGCCACCTTCATTGGGGGCCCGGGTGGGGCGTTTTCAAATAGACCCCTACCCCCAGCTATACCTCTGCCAACATCCTTTATCATCCTGTTGTTTTAATTAGCTTTATCTTCTGTTGAACAGCCATAATCCTATAACAAACAACCTTGCTGTTCCCTATCCTCTCCAAACAAAAAACACTTGAGGCAATTTCTAATTGAATGTTTACATAAAGAAAAATTGCAATCTGGTTTCTGTTCATAAAGTAGGAAATTTTTTCAATTTATAAACCTGAAAAAAACATTTTTCTCTGTCCTAGTTTTAAAGGTACGCCTTCACTTTCCTTGCACAAACATACAAGTTTCTTTTATGCATGAATTTTTTAAAAAAGAAAAAACAGATTTCAGCTTAAACAAGATTTGTTTTCTTACAGCCATGTAGATATAGCGGGTTGGTTTCTTTAGCAGACCAAATCGTATCCAGTGAATTTTTTAATGTGCAAAAATGCAGAAAATAAGAAGCATATTATTTGAAAAAAAATCAATTCAAAAGGTTCACAGGTCACTGTGTTTGATATGAGCATCTAGAAAAATTATTTTCATTGCGATTGAAGAGGAAAAGTATTTGATAAAAATGTGCTTACAGAAACCTTCTGTTGAAAGAGTCAACGAAGTAATGCTTATTCAGGCAAAAACAATATACAGTTCTGTTTGTGATATAACATTGCACTGGGTCACTGAGGATAGAGAGAGAGAGAGAGCAGGGGGGTGGGATAAATAGACTAAGATATATTAAGTGTGTTCAAAAGTTTCCAGTGGTTTTCAGCTGTGTATTCAAATCTATTTTTCAAAAAAGAGCACTTGGAAGTTTTGCACACACCTAATACATTAACAGAATTGGTTTGAATAGATACGAAAGATACTAGCAGACAAACTTAGCTAGCTTGCTAGCTGGCTAGATAGATTTAGCACCAACTTATCATGAGTTTTTGAGGCCCAGGTTAGATTTCCTTTTAGCAACATAAAATTTAATGTTTAAGGTATAGAATTTTATGGTATAATAATATCATAGAACATAAAACTCCCCATGGAATTCCACTTTTCCATAACTCAAAGATCTTTTGCTGAACTATGCTCCACGGTCGGGTAGACTAATTGAGATTGATAGTGATCAAATCAAGACATGAGAATAATCAACATTATACAATACAAGAGATAGTCAAAATAACCAAATCAAGCAGTGAAAATCATTTGCATCAGCTTGGTTATGTTAGTCGCTTTGAGGTGTGGCTTACACATAACTTTAGCAGAAAAAGAATTACTGGACCTTACTTGAAAGTTCAATTTTTTAAAAACAAATTGTAACAAGTGATGAAAAATCGATACTTTACAACAATGTGAAACACAAGAGAAAGAAAAATGAACCACTGCTAACTGTACCAAAGTCTGGTCTTGATCCAAACAAGGTCATGCTGTTTATATGGGGGAATTGAAAGGGAGTCCTCTACTATGAGCTCCTTTTGAAGAACCAAACGATTGAGTCGAACAAGTACTGCTCGCAATCAGACCAACGAAAGGCAGCAATCGATGAAAAGCTTCCGAGATTAGTTAACAGAAAAGGTGTGATATTCCATCATGATAAAGCCAGACTGCATGTCTCTTTGGTGACCAGGATAAAACTTTTACACCTTGACTGGGGAGTTTTCACTCATCCACTGTATTTATTCTGGTCTTTGAAACCTTTGAAAGTTCACTTTATGCCAAAGTTCACTTTAGCAACAATAGCATTCAAAGTTTGTTTTGTAGTGTACCATTATAGAGGTAATGCACTCCAACTTACAAAGACTCAGCCTAACATACCATCATCACAATTTTCGGGGTCTGGGAACGCTCAAAAACTTTTCCCATATAAATTAATGGTAATTGTTTCTTTGCTTTACGCCATTTCCACTTTCAAATAGCGAGGGAAATCTGTATTTTGGATTTCTCATGCCAAACATCTCTTTTGCACCTCACCTGAGAGCACAATTTTGCCTTTAGAGTTAATCACTGCTACCCACAACACTGGTTTATTGCTAGGTTTAGGTTATTCATGTGTTTTGACATTTATATCTATCTATGTATCTATCTATGCATCTGTGACTAGTTTTACTCCATCTTATTATTGTTGCTTCTTATCACAACATTCTGGTTTGATACACTCCTCATTATTACTATTATTTTATTACTAGTTTCACTCCATTGTTAAATATCTACTCAGCGTTAACGTTTGAAGAATCTGGAGACCTACTTGCAGAGGATCTCAGCACATTGCAACGGTGGGCCAAATCTATGCAGATGAAATTTCATCCCGACAAATGCAAGGTCATGCACCTAGGTAGAAACAACAAAAAAAGAAACTACACCATGTTTAAAAATGACAGAACACAATACACACTGAAGGAAACTACAGTGGAGAAAGATCTTGGTGTTTATATAGACAACTCACCTAACTTCACTGCGCATATACAAAACAAAGTGAATACAGTCAATAAAACAAACAAAGTGAATACAACACAATAAAACTCAGATGCCATAGAAAGAGCTCAGAGGAGAGCCACCAAGATCATTCCAAGATTGGGAGATATATCTTACACTGAAAGATTAAAACAACTTAATCTAGAGACCCTTGAATACAGAAGTAAACGTACTGACCTACTAGAGGTCTATAGAATCTGGAACAACATACATAGAGTGGATACTGACGTTCCTTGCTCAAAATGCCCTGATATGAAAATGCTGAATTCATCTATCTGCAGTAAAACCAGAGGACTCAGCCATAAACTACAAATTTAGATGTCCACTGGTGTTAGAAAAATATTTCCTCTTGTCAAGAGTGGCAAACGCATAGAACAGCCTAAGTGAAAAGATGGTCACATCCGAGAATATCAATATTTTTTAAATAATCGGACATACAAAACTTAACGACCATTTTTCTTATTAGTTTAATCCGAGCCCAACTACACTGAAACTGGCTTAATGATGCAATTAACTGCTTGCAAAAAAAGCCTATTTCAAGTATATTATTATTGTTGATTCTAATCACAACACTCTAGGTCAATACACTCTTCATTATTACTATTATTTTATGACTAGTTTTACTCCATCTTATTATCTGCAATTGATGACATGTGCCAGGTTATACTAATGTACTTAAATATACATCAATTTACACATGAACTTCCACATTTCAAAATTATGCATATGGTTCATGATGTAAATTTAAAAAATGATCATGCATGGGAAATGAATTTTGAAAGTGTTTATTCATAGGAAATGGACAGTATATTCCATAAAATAATCTCAAAATTTACTCATACTTTTAATCATCGCTACCCACGACACTGGTTTATTGTGGGTTTATGTTATTCATGTGTTCTGACATTTATATCTATCTATGTATCCGGACTTCACCCAGCCCTAACCGTTCATAGTAGAAATTTGAAATGTTTCACACACACTACTCTCAATGAGTAGGGAAAATGTATATTTTTGTTTTTTTGGAAAATTCCCCCCCTTAATAGGGTTTTAGAGGGTGGTTCAATATGCAATCTAAGTTTATGCTAAATTGGTCACTAGTTTGTGCCCACTTGTTTTTTTGAAAATTCACAGCCCAACAAAAGGCAAGAGAAGTAACTTATTCATTGATCACCCCTTTTCCAACTTTTTAATTGATCACCCCCAACACAGCTATATGGGTGGTGGTGATTCATAATTTCCCTTGGAATGCTAGTTCATCTTAGTTTGTTGTAATGAATTTATTTTTTGTTCTGAGTTTTCAAGATGATAAATTGTCATTATTATAGACTGATTTACTAGTGTCCTCATCTTGGTTGCTAAAGTCCCAACATTTTGTCCATTGTACACTCTGGCCTTCAGGTGTCTGTCATGGTCAGTAACCTTATGTGAATTTCAAACTGAACTCTTTATTCAATCGACGGGGTATATTCTCTGGCATGGACAGCAGAATGAGAAGAATCTACCCCTGTGAATTATGAACCGAACCCGTTATTCAGGGTTCGGTTCATAATTCACATATGGTTACCTACTAAGACAGACACCTGAAAAAGGCCAAAGGGTACAATGGACAAAACATTGGAACTATAACAACCAAGATGAGGACATTAGTCTGCATAAATCAGTCTATAATAATGCAGTAATGAACATCACCTGTCCAATTCTTTGACAGAAATGTTAGACTGCTCAACTTCGTGGCCCAACAAAACTTATTCATTGATCACCCCTTTTTCCAACTTTTTAATTGACCATCCACCAACACAGCATATACAGGTGACAGTGATTTCATATTAAAATATATATCTTCTAAATTTATACATCTGACCAAGTATATGTCATATCAATGTTTATTTTGCTCCTCTCAGAATCCAACCTCTTCATAATGATTACTTTACACCAACCAAACTGACATGTTTAGTAACACTCATGTTAATTGCCTTCAAAGACATCAGCTCCATCCCCGCATCATTTGCATAGTTGCTATGGTGATGAATTGGTACTGTCAACAGCTACATTCGTTAAGCAAGTGGATGGTCATTGTCTAAAGACTTTACCTGCTGATTGATGTTAGATGCAATTTATTTCTTAACTAATCCTTTTCTATAATGAGAACTCAGATTCGGTCCAATTTCACAATAGCCACATTGTTTTCATTATTTAAAGAATGAACTAAACCACCAAAGATTGTCATGTAAAAACAGCATTATTAACATTAAACGTCAATCATCATAATAATTTTGATTTATTATTGTACCAGAGAAGTGGTTTAAAGTGCAAATTAGCAGAAGAAAATATATACAGGTCTGGTTAGTCACTCAATAGAAACTGTCATTTGGCAGCATGCCGTGTTGGCGGTGATTAAAAAATTGGGAAAAGAGGTGATCAATGAATAAGTTATTTCTCTCGCCTTTTGTTGAAGTCTGAATTTTCAAAAAAACAAACTGGCACAAACTAAGGGATCAATTTAACATAAACCTACATTGTAAATTGAACCCCCCACTAAAGATCTATTATGGGGGGCAGGTGGGGGGGGTTAAAAAAACAAAAAAACGTTTTTTCTAGACATAATACGGAGTAAATGTTTAAATTTCCAGCTCTCTAGCCTCATTGGTGCGGCCCGTATGTGTGAGATATACATACATAGCCAGCCAGCCGGACCAACTCAAAAACTGAAGAAACCTATTTTAACAGTTTTGGTGACAATTTTGGTTGACGGTTTCTAATATATATATAAGCCAATCAGATATTTACCTTCAACTCACATCCGTGTCATCCTCATAAAAGCACATTAATTATTAGACCAGAAAGATTTTGGCAGCAGTTATCATTTAAATAAGACATATAACTATATTCTTTTCTTATCCAATCTTAACTATGCCACTATGATGTTATTGTTTTAACTTACACTATTAGTAACATTATGTAACTAGCATTCCAAGGGAAATCATGAATCACTGCCATCCATATATGCTGCGTATGGGGAGATCAATTTTTTTAAAAAACAAATCATTTTCTCTACTCATTGAGGGGGGTGTGTGTGCAAAATTTCAAGTTTCTACTATTAACGGTTAGGGCTGGGTGAAGTTTAGATACATAGATAGATACATAGATACATATAAATGTCAGAACACATGAATAACCTAAACTCAATTACTATTAAAAGAATATAGCTATATGGCAATATAGTAACTATACTATACTATATGGTAATTTAACAACCTTGCTGCTGCAGGGTCAAACTCCACTCATACTTCTATTTCGACTGATGATGATTACTGTAATGTTTGTATTGCATATATAATAAATAAATTTGTAGATATATAAGACTTGTCAGTTTGGTTCAGTTGGTAAGAGTGCTGCCTACCAATCCCTTGGTCGTGGTTTCAAATCACAGTAGGGAAATATTAATTTATATATCTGTTTGGTTTAACATGACGGGATAGACAAACAGTGAAGAATTTACTCCCCAAAATTAGGTGAGGATTGTTCTTGTTCTTGTTATGGGGGAAAACAAAGTAAACTCCAACTTGGACTGGAGTTTGACAAAAATTAATAGCATAGCACTTCTGTTTGTATTTAAAACTAGAAAGGATTATACATTAAAATCATATTGGGGGGAGCCCATCAGAGACAGTTAACAAAACAAACTTGAATAGCCAAAAGAAAACTAAACAATAAATACTAGCATTCCAAGAGAAATTATGAATCTCACCACCTGTGTTGGGAGTGATCAATTAAAAAGTTGGAAAAAGAGGTGATCAATGAATAAGTTACTTCTCTCACCTTCTGTTGGGTTGTGATCACTAAAAAAAGTTCTGAATTTTCAAAAAACTAGTACAATCTAGTGCCCAATTTGGCAGAAACTTACATTGAAAATTGAATCCCCCTCTAAAAACCTATTTTGGAGAGGAATTTTCAAAAAACAAAAAAACACATTTTCCTTACTCATTGAGGGGATTGTGTGTACAAAATTTCAAGTCACTACTATAAACGGTTAGGGCTGGGCAAAGTCCAGATTCATAGATAGATAAAATTGAACCCCCCTCTAAAAACCTATTTAGGGGGGTTATTTTCAACAAAAAAAAATGTATTGAGGGGAGTGTGTGTACAAAAAAGTTTCTACTATGATCGGTTAGGGCTGAGCGAAGTCAGGTTACATAGATAAAATTGAACCCCCTCTAAAACCCCTATTTGGAGGGGGGGTTAATTTTCAAAAAGAAAAAAAAAACATTTTCCCTACTCATTGAGGGGAGTGTGTGTGCAAAATTTGAAGTTTCTACTATGAACAGTTAGGGCTGGGTGAAGTTTGGATACATAGATACATATAAATGTATCAACACATAAATAACCTAAACCCAATTAAACCAGTGTTTTGGGTGGCAGTGATTAATAAGGTGTTAATGACGTTGATGAGAAGGCTTAAACTCTGGTAAGAGAATGGAAAACAACAGGCAATGATTTTGATTACATACAGAAGCATAAAAAAAACACCTCCAAAAATGGGGTCGTCCTATAGGCCAAATACAAAAACAGTTAATAGAGAGAGAGCTCGAACAATGAAATTCAGACTGAAATAGGGGTCTTGTCTTATCTGAAGGTCTCTTTATCCACCAAATATACAGTAAGTATATTGAGAAGCCGTATATTTAATGAGGATACACTGACTTTACAAGTCCTACACAGTTTTCTTTATCTTGCACAAGTTTATAGTGTAGTTATTCACCAGCCCTAAGTATCTGAATAAAGACTTGATGGCTTCATGCATATTATATTACAAACAAAGCTTATTGGTTGGTTTAGTTTTGATATTTATTTTTGTATATTCCACTTGAGGAAGAAGACAGGATTTTAGTTGAAGTGTTTTCAAGTAATGTTATAGGATGGTTAATGTTTTGTCTAAAGGAATTTCTTACAATATGTGAAAATGGAAATAAAAAATACACATGAGATTGGAATAAATGAAAGTATTGTTCTTTATTACTCACCAAAAATAAATGGAAAATAATTTTTTTAAATAAATTTACAATCAAATAAGCCGGGCTGCTTCAGAAAAAACTCCACTCCTACTTCCGACTGAAGATGATTACTGCAACTTTTGTATTGTATATATTAGGGATCAGCAACCTACTGCATGCAGACCAGATCTAGCCCATGAAGGGATTAGGACCAGCCCGCCAGCATATTGGGATACTATGCACACATTTTATGTTTTAAAGATTCTTTGTGTCTTTTTAATAGATTCAAAAGATAGCTTGATTGAAATAAATTGGGACTAAATTGAGTTTTACTTCGTTAAACACAAATTATTATCTAGCATGCATTAATCTGAATGCAAAATAAAACTAGATGTATTTAAATGGACAATTCCAATATTTAAAGCTTTTTTATGGGATTTATCTGACCCATCATTCTCTCAATCATACACAATCATACCCCTGGTATATATAATAAATAAATTCATAAATATATAAGACTTGTCAGTTTGGCTTAGTCGATAAGAGAGCTGTCTAGCAATCACTTGGTCGTGATTTCAAATCACAGTAGGGAAATGGTAATTTTATATATAGGTTTGGTTTAACATGACGTGATAGACAAACAGTGAAGAGTTTACTTCCCTGAATTTGGTGAGGATTGTTCTTGTTCTTCTTGTTATGGGGGAAAATAAAGTCAACTCCAACTAGGACTGGAGTATGACAAAAAGAAAAAATAGCAAAAGGATATGGTTCATTATTAATCACTGCTACCCACAACACTGGTTTATTGCTGGGTTTAGGTTATTCATGTGTTCTGACATTTATATGTATCTATGTATCCAGACTTTGCCCAGCCCTAACCGTTCATAGTAGTAACCTGAAATTTTGAACACACACTCCCTTCAATGAGTATTTTCTTATCAGGGCATTTTGAGCAATGACCGGCAGTATCCACTCTATGTATGTTGTTCCGGATTCTATAGACCTCTAGTAGGTCAGCACTTTTTCTTCTGTATTCAAGGGACTCTAGATTACGTTGTTTTAATCTTTCAGTGTAAGATATATCTCTGAAAGATTAAAACAATCTTTCAGAGATATATCTTACACTGAAAGATTAAAACAACATAATCTAGAGTCCCTTGAATACAGAAGAAAAAGTGCTGACCTACTTAATCTAGAGGTAAAAAGAAGCATATATAGGTGGCGTTGATTCATAATTTTCCTTGGAATGCTAGTTCTTCTCTTATTCATATGATTAGTCATGTGATTAGTGACAAGGATAGAATATAATAAACTAAATGGTGCTCATCCCTATGAAAGATTCAGTTTCCTTGTAAGGCTCCCTTTATTATTCAGTGAAAAGCAATTATGCTACTGGTATCCCCTGATTGTTAAAAGTTTACTTTACACCATCAGCCTAACATACCATCATCACCATTTTGGAGGTCTGGGAATGCTGAAAGAATTTATCCATAAAAATCAATGGTATTCAAATAGTTCTTCAGACGATTGAACTCCTTCTTGTTGTTTGTGTTAACACAATATTTCGAGAAGAAGATCAATCGTCCAAAGAACTATTTGAATGTTAATGACCCTTCTCAAAACTATTTGTTATTTAAAACACATCTTATTAAAGCATTACAAATTTATTATTTAAAAAACATCTTATTAAAGCATTACAAATTCATTATTTAAAAACATCTTTTAAAGCATTACAAATTTGTTATTTAAAAAACATCTTATTAAAGCATTACAAATTTATTATTTAAAAAACATTTATTAAAGCATCACAAATTTGTTATTTAAAAAACATCTATTGAAGCATTACAAATTTGTTATTTAAAAACATCTTATTAAAGCATTACAAATTTGTTAAAGGAACAGTTAAAATCTGTTTAAAAAATTATGGAATAATAATATAAATTTAATCTTAATGGCTTTCAGTCCATAAAAACATATAATCTGAGTCCTAATTATCATTTTTATGAATGTTTATCTGTTAATGTAGTGTTAAACTGACAGCTTTCGCTCATTTTCAAAGGAACATTTCTTTTTCTTTGATCCTAGAGAATACTGAGTATGTCAAAGCGATCTTGACTTTCAATAACAAACATTACAAATTTGTTATTTAAAAAACATCTTATTAAAGTATTACAAATGTGTTATTTAAAAAATATCTATTAAAGCAGTACAAATTTGTTATCTAAAAAACATTTATTAAAGCATTACAAATTTGTTATTTAAAAAACCTCTTAGTAAAGCATTACAAATTTTTAATTAAAAAACATCTTAATAAAGCATTACAAATTTGTTATTTAAAAAACATCTTAGTAAAGCATTACAAATTTGTTATTTAAAAACATCTGATTAAAGCATTACAAATTTGTTATAACTTATTTACAAGCGTTGCAGTTTACTTTTAAATTTTCTGTCTGATACCATTTTTTTGCTTTGCACCACTGGAAAAAGAGATAAGAAAATAGACTGTCTTTCCTTGAAATTTGTTTAAACAAAATAAATAGAATAAATATGTATTCAGTCAAAATATTCACTATCAGCCTCTATACATTTATTCCACCATGGCAACAAGTCATCAGTTCCATTTTCTAAAGAATTCTTCATTCAAAGAACCAATAAATTGATTGAAGACTCCTTAATTTTTTATCCTGATCAGAGAAGTTATCACTGGTAAGAAAGTAATGAAGATGCTTGAAAAATGGTAACCTGTGGGAGAGAGATCAGGTGAATTGGTAAGGTGCAATAAAGTCTCCATCTTCAATTGATTCAACTTTAATAATATCATTTTTGCAACATGAGAGCTGTCTTTATCATGCAGCAAAATGACAACTTTTTGATACACAAACTGGTCTACAAATCTAAGGGCATTAATTGTTTGGCTAGTTTAAAGGAAACTATGATGTGTCAAACCAATCCTCCTCCACCAAATCCTTCCTCATCATCTTCTTGGAATGATGGGGAAGTTTCAGCTGAATTTCTAGTGTCAAACTCCAGTCCAAGTTGAAGGCGTAGAGTTTGACCCTGCAGCAGCCAGGTTTGTTTCCTTATACATTTCTAGCCATTGTGAAAATCTGCACTGGTTAATATACAGAATTCACAAGTAATATGCAAAAACAGATCAATTTCATACTTCTGAATATGATTAATCCAGGCCTCCATAGGTCTGAATTTCTTTGTTCCCCATACAACTCAAACAGAACCCATTTATCAAATCTTTTTTCTTGCCTATCACTCTGAAATGATTTGAAATGGTTGAAATCGATACATTGAAGTTTGCTGTGAGTTCTCAGGCTAAGGTTTCGGGATCATTTCGCATTATAACCTCCAAATCTTCATTGACTGATGATTCGGGCTGACCTTTCTCCCAGTTTTCTAAACTTAAATATCCACTAGGAAATTTTTGAAACCAAAATCTTTATGTTTATTCACTGACAGAATTGCCCGCAAATGCAGAATCTATATTCCTTGTGGCTTCATCTCCATTACGGCCCAGCTTGAACTCATATAAGTATAAAATGTCAGGAGTTAAAAGCCTTTCCATACACTTTTTAAAAGTATAGTAAAAATTGATATAATGAAATGAAAAATTTCAAATAAATATTCAACAAATCATATATTCACCACTTTTATTAAATTTGACTAGTTTTTACCTTCAT
>VCCN01000192.1:409824-420091 GCA_006491835.1 Architeuthis dux | reverse complement strand
TAAATTCCACAGATCCATTTTCAACTGAGGAAATGTGCAAGATTTGCAAATGAACTTTTAGCAATATTTTCTACCAGCACCTACCACTGCAGACAACTTGTTTTGCCTGCTCTACTACTGCTATAGGTAGAGTGACATTTTCTGCTAGATCTAGATCATTGTTTCCAAACTGTTTAGGCCACGACCCAGAACAGTGTATTTTGGGTACTGACCATCAGGGGAGGAACATAATTTCAGTTTTTCTTATAATTATTATTCAAATTTTTTTGACTACTTTTTACCTTCATCTTAAATTTTATTAGTTGCTTTTATCGCAAGTCTGAGCAAAAGTTGTGATAAAAGCAACTAATAAAAATTTAAATAATAATAACATTATACAATAACAAATTTCATTAAGTGTTTGGAGGGGGGCCCCTCATGGTGCCAAGCCCCTCTGGGCCCTAAATCTGCATCTATGCCCCTGAATTGGACTTGAACAGATTGGAATACGTCAGGAGTTTTGTTTCATTTGTAGATGCGTTATTATTCACAACTATTTTCCTGTTCTAGAGTCTCATGGAAATGTATCTGCACTATTTTTAACATCTTTTAACATGTTTCCATTTTCTTCAAACCATCCCGCAACTCTCAGGAGCATCCTTGCGACCCTTATTTGGGTCACGACCATGAACCACTGATCTAGATCTACTAAATGTGTCCATCTAACAGCAAAGGGCACCCAATTATTTTGATTGATGGAGCTTTGGATCATCATGCACTTAGCGTCAGTTATCCTCAAAAAAGATTAATATATATATAAGTGGAAATATATATATAAATATACATATATGTAATATGATAACTTATATAATATTTATACTACTACTCTACTTATACTTATGTAGAGTGTCATTTTTGGGTAGATCTAAATCTACTAAAGCAAAGAGCACACAATCACTTTGATGGGCTTGGTTCATCATGTACATATCAATGTCAGTTCTTCTCAACTGAAAACTTACGGTCAAGTTTTGGTTTAGTTTAGTTTACAAATTTAACCAAAAACTTGTATATTTTAAAATAAAGCACAGAAATATATACATAAAAAAATTGGATGCTTAAAAAAAGAAAAAAAGCCTGGCTGCTGTAGGGTCAAACTCCACTCCTACTTCTATTCTGACTGAAGACGATTACAGCAACTTTCGCATTGTATATATAATAAATAAATTAGAAGATATGTAAGACTTGTCAGTTTGGCTCAGTTGGTAAAAGAGTTGGCTACCAATCACTAGGCCATGATTTCAGATCAATGGTAGAGAAATGTTAATTTTATGTATCGGTTTGGTCTAACGTGACAGGACTGACAAACAGTGAAGAGTTTACTCCCCTAAATTAGGTGAGGATTGTTCTTGTTGTTACAGTAGAAAAACAAAGTCAACTCCAGCCTCTGACTTGGACTGATGTTTGACAACAAAAATCTTGTATATTTGATATAAAGACTGTGAAGCTCAAATTATAATAGACACCACATGACTCTTCTATACAATTCTTTTGTTTAAATTTTGGGTTCAAGTTGCCATAACTTATTGACAGGCTAGAGCAGTGTTTCTCAAACTTTTTTGCCACAATGCCCCTCCCCCTCTGTAGTTCAAATATGAGAAGTAAACACAATGATTTCTTCCTGCAAGATGATTTCTTGCATATGAATGGATTCATAACCCAGACAGGAATATTCATATCAATCCAATCTTCAAAAAGCTTCTCAAAATCAGTTTTCAGTAATTTCAGATACATAAAGTATTCTTTGTTTGAAAACAACAGCAAGGGAGATAATTTTAAATGTTTATCAATAGAATAACAGTAACACTACAGGATATTAAGCAAAATAATTTGCCACTTGCCAGTTACTGACTTGTATAGAAGAAATGGTTGGCGAAGTTTAATAACAGCCTAATGTTAATTCCTTCTCTTTTGTAAGCAGATACTACTAAACAGCCATTTGTAAATCAGAATTATAGATATTTATGGAATCTCCATAAACACCCTCATTAGGCCCTTAGTCACGTCAACGCCCCCTTGAAACAAACCAATGCCCCCAAGGGGGCGCTAGCGCCCATGTTGAGAACCACTGTGCTAGACCAATATGCGTTTCACATTTGATTTTAAAAACATTAACATGATACAACCCATTCATCTTCTTCTTCACACATTCTTGTGTTCCACGTGCCAGCAGATCCTGTAAAAGATTTGAAATGTGAAATTATTTACTGTAAACTTTGATATTGAATATTTATATTGTTTGTTTATTTGTTTTGGGAAACTTAAAAATAACTATTTGTGCATAGACTGTAATCAAAGAACCCAGCTCTTAAATATTTTTAATAATGATATCCTGAAAATGGATGATGATGAAATTCAAAGTAAATGTGGGGAGGGGGATAAGTGCTTACAAGGATGGGCGCATGTTTGTCACCATCATTGCCATTGTTATGACTAGTCGCTACAAATTTCCGATATTAATAAAATAATTACAGATTTTATTTTCATGATCTCAATAAAGCAAACTTTGGATAAAAAGTGTTTTATGGCTGTTAGAAAACGCGGTAAAGCTAAAGTAGCTTTCGAAAATAGTTTTCAAAGAAGGGCGACACACTGAAAAAGTAGTTATAAAAATTAGTAAAAAAAATTAGATTCAATGTTCTGTTGAGAAAAAAAAGGAATTTTGTGAACTGATCCGTAAAAATTTTACCTAATTTTCTTCAGTAATAAATATCCAGTTTTAAAAAATACCATTTAGCAAAAAAAGTTGTTTAATGTTTTTTTAAGCCGTATTTATTTTTACTACCGCAAGACGAATTTTACCATCCAGTTCAGTTCTTCATATAAATACACTTTATTTTCAGTTTTAGACATATTTTTCACGGTAACCGATAAGATGAATTGAATTTTTAAGAACATCGGAAAACGGTTTTCAAAAGCTCACAGTTTTTCTTCTTCAACGACTGATATGTAACCAAACATGTCCACAGACAGAAAAAAAAGTATTTTTAAAGAACTTTTTCACCCTTACTGCTAAAATTCTGTGTAATGTAGTTGCTTTTTTTTTCTACGCCATCGAAATGACTTGTTTAATGATTTTAAGTCGTATTCGCATTATGAAACATGAAAAAAAACATAATATCCACTGTTAAAAGGCTTGGTTAGAAGATTTTTAAAAAGCAGGATAGCAACTCTAAAATGATGGTGATGATGAGAACAAAATGATTAATCCCATCTGTTCCCCTCAAAGTTTAAACACTAGAGATTTTACTAGTTTATATTGACAATGACAACTTCAGGGTGAAACATGGTCTTGTTTTGGCTTGAAATTTAAGTTTTCTTTCTAAATGTTGTTGCTATGAGTGATAGAAGTCATTCAATTCAACAGAATAATTCCAATTCAATTCTCCATGAAAAATAAAATGACGACTGTGAGATACAGCGACACTACACACACCAAAAATCAGCCTTCAATTTAAGTTGTGGAAATTTCGCGAACTAAATTATTAAAATGAACATTAAGTGATGAATGAACCAAAAAGTTGTTTAAAAGGGAGGGAGAAAAATGACACACAAGGCAGGACAGTTGTTTTTTTTTATTTTTAAGAGAAAGAAAGCTGAATTCTGAATTTGAGAAGCAAATTTCATTTACATTTGAAAACACAAAAAACGGAAAAAGAGAAGTATTGTTTTTATGGCGGGAGTGGTGTTGTCTTATTTCTATTTCGCTCGATCATGGTCGTATTTTTATTTTACATTGCCTTTTTTGTGCTCCTTTTAAATGTCAACAACACAATCAATAACAGCCCTTCTTAAAGTAGTAGAAGACAAAATAACATCAACATGACGTTAGTGTGAGAAATAGTGTAAAATTAAAATAGGTACTTTTACAGCAGTCGCTTTTAAAAACAAAGACAAGTAAGTAGATCAGGTGCGTTACGTCATTAGACAGTTTGGTCATTAACAGATCTGTTTAATAGTTGAGCTATTTTTTTGTTACTCTCGGAACAGTTTTTCAAAGTTACTTAATGTGTTTTTTGTTTCCTATAATTTTGGAAACGAAACATTATTTTGCTGATAAAAGTTTTAAGTAGTTTCGTATAATAAAATAAAACAAAAAAAAAGTTATTTGAACAATTAAAAACTTAAAATTGTGAACAAAAAATGATACGGCAATGCAGGTATAAATCAGATAGGTGTTGTTAGAGGGATTGGACATTATTATTGACATAGCAAAAGAATGAGATAATAAAACGAGAAACAATAAAGTATGGAGGCGAATTCAGAAAGGGTTGGGAAAACAAAATAGGTGGAGGTAAAGAGAAAAAGTAAGAAGCGTAAAGGGAGTGAAAGTTACAGCAAAATATCTTCTAAACGGAGGGGCAAGCTTGTTATAGTGAGAGATTGAATAATACAGGCGAGGGGGTGCAAAATTAGAAAAGTAACGAATATTATGGAGAGGTACAGAGAGGGTGGGAGTCAGAGAGAAACACGGGCGGAAGGTTTTAAAAAGGCTGAAAGATAATAGAGAGCGGTATTGAGAGCGAAAGGGAGTGGATACAAATCTTATAACGACAGAGGGAAAGAACAGGCAGTGCGCTAGTAACATTACAAATAGAGAGGGTGACGAAAGAGAGTAGCGAAACAGTGCAACGGCAAATGATAGATTGCCAGACGTTGAGAACAACTCCTTCAGTCGTGTTCCTGACGCTGTAGTAGTGTAACAACTACTACCGCTGTACACTCAAGTAAGTCCTTTAAAATACATATATATTTACGTGTAACAATTTACTTTAGTCTGCAAGGCAACTTTGTGTAGAATATAGAAATAAGGAATAGACTTATAGGGGTTGTCTCTGTTCCTAACTGCCCGAAACGGTAAGAGAATTTGGGGGTTTTATTTCCTCCCTCACGTCTTCTTGATTTAATTCTTCGTGATGGTAGGGGGGGATGGATCCCCCCCCTTTTTTTTTCTTTTTCATTTATTTTATTTTCTTTAGAATTAACTGATGTAATTGTCTTAAGTTGGTGCATGAAAACGTACCGGCGTAAGGGTGTAACCTAGAAACTCCGTTAAAGCAATTTGTACTACTGGGCGTGTACTTATTTTAAGATTAGATAAATCTGGGGGATCAGTTAACAATGGGAGATATTAGGTGAATTGATCCCCGACTTTTCATGAGACCAACTCTGATTCGTCTACTTTAAAAACTACCGGTCGGGTCAGTCTTATGGTGGATCCATGTCTTCCTTTTTTATCAACTTATTTTCTTTCTAACTTTTTTCTTTTTTCCTGTGATCCATCCGACCTAAACTTGTGCTTGGGTGTTTATAAATATTTAAGCATATGATGTTTATTTTAATACACTTATGCTTGACTCTCCTGTTTTTTGTTTTTTAAAAGAAAAATAGATTTTAAAAACCCCCGACTTCTTTCTTGCTCTCGTTTAAAAAGATTTATTTCGCAAAACGTCATGCGACGTTTGAAAAGGGGGGGGGCTGCTAAAAATGTGTTCGTTGTTAACGGTAGACCCTTAAAACTGGTAGAGGGGGCGTAAGACTCCTACTATTCTTACAAGTTACAACGAAGAAAATATTAACCCTGAGTGGATAGCTTTTAAAACGTTTTGATTTCCCCCTTTAATCTTCCCTTCCCCCATGGTCTGTTTCGTCTGGACACGTACGTGATATGTGTCGATACACGCCCAATGTTTGGCAAACATTAAATAGATACTATGATAGACTTCAATACAATGAGAAAAATTAAGGATATATCTCTCTCGCCCGCGCGCACACACACACACCCCAGAGAACCAATCATGGTTTTTAACTGTATTTAATGTATTTGCTATTTAAAAATAAAATGGCTTTATTCTGCTCTGCTTTTACGCTGATTATGATTTAACTTTAATTATTTCATAACCCTACCTTTTCTCTTCATGGTTTCAGTTTCACTGATTAAAAATTTTTTTTAACTAATACAAGTTTATAGCTTCTTGTGAACTTGGTTGTATCAACCTTATTTCATTTAAAAAATAAAAGTATTATGGCAAAATAAAAATTCTTATAAACCCCCCTTTATAGCCATCAGCTGTTTTTCTATATC
This sequence comes from Architeuthis dux, assembly GCA_006491835.1. Classification (NCBI taxonomy): domain Eukaryota; kingdom Metazoa; phylum Mollusca; class Cephalopoda; order Oegopsida; family Architeuthidae; genus Architeuthis; species Architeuthis dux. Next base: position 413,970 of record VCCN01000192.1, on the reverse strand, counting down.
AATCTTATTGCGGTAACCGAGGAAGTGCTGTTAAACTTTCTAACAATAACTTTCTTTAAACTGAACTTCGCCAATCTGAAAAATGGACATGTGAAATTATTTTTTTATATTAATGTTTAGTTTTAAAACGTAATTCAATATTTTGTCAATACCGAGAAATAGATTTACCTTACTCTGGAAGAGAGGATTTTTTTTTTTTTTTTTTTTTTTTTTTTTTTTTTTTCACTACTTTAAAGTTTGACATATTCCCTTAAATCCTCTCGTAATTCAGTATTTCAAGAGCGTAGTTTCTCTTGTTTTTAATAATTATTGTTCTTGCGCTGCATAAGTTTAAAATGTTTTCATTATTGCAAAATCCAAGTTTCCTTACTTGGTATGTTTTCTTTTTTTAAAAAAAAAAGAATTGACAAGGCTCTTATCACTCTTCATACGCCATGTTGAAGTCCTTTCTATTATATTGCTGCAAAATAACTTTGCCTGAGTAGCATCATCTTACGCTTTAACTTTTAAATGTTTATGATGACTAATCAGACTGTTCTTCCCTGACCCATAACGTGTTAAAGAAAATCCCCCCCCCCCCTACAAACATTTTCAAATATTTGAATTTTACTAAAATCTTAATCTAGTATATATTTTAACTTTGCATCGAATGCACCTTTTGTGACAAGGTACTTTTCTGAAATCTCCTCCCATATATCACAAAGAAGCTACTGCATTTATTTATATTTATTTTTGGTAAAAGTTTTAAACTTCCCTTCTTTAAATACGTAAAATTAATATTTGTTTTACTTTGTCGTTTTTGTTTGTAGTTATCAACCGAACCCCGCCTTAAAACTTAGATTTGCTCCTGAACAGTTCTTAAAAAAAATACATTGTTGTAATAATGGTGAATTTGTTGTCGACGAGGTGCTTTTTAACGTCATGTTTGTTAACATTTTATTTTTAATTATTTTAAACTAAAACTATTGATTACAATATTAGACTTTGAAAAACCCAGTGAAGTTGAATATCCTGATGAACTAACTCGGTGACAGATGTGATCATGTGCATTTCTTTAAAACTATTACACGCATTTCCCCCAATAAATACAGCCACATTTATACGTAAAACTTTTGTACAAATACATTAGTATTGATGCAATTAAAGTGTTGAAATAGAATAAGCAGTTACCCGCTGCTTAGAATAATAACGAATTTCTCTGTGACTGAACATAGTTTTTGTTGTCTTAGTCTACTTCATTGGCGACTGTTTCTTACACTACCCTAACCGTTCTTTTTCAGGACCCCTCCTTATTTCAGTGGATCCTTGGTACACTAAATTTGGATATTACACATCGGATTGAATACCATTGACGATTTTTCACCATGCCGAAACCGGTAGGTTCAACTTTCAAACTTTTGTTTGAACTTGCTACATTATATTGCTGCTGATTTTATTAATTTCTTTTCGTCTTAATTTGCATGATGTTATAACCATCTGTAAAAGAAGAAAAAGCTACGCCTACCCTAAAAAGGCCATCTTTAAAATGGCATCTGAAGACTTTTAATTTTTTTTTTTTTTTTTTTTTATATATATATGCTGCTGCTGTAGTCTTGGTTGCCACTTGCCTTTTCTTTGTATTTCTCCAATATTAAACACAATGTAATTGTTAGCAGTTGTTAACTCAAAACTTCGTCTAAATTGCTGGGTGCGGTCACCTAACTAAACTACTCGTATTTGATACTGTACAAACTTGCACCTGTATTTGAATCAAACTTGAATTACATTTTTAGTAAATTTAACATTCTAGAAATTCATTAAGTCTTTCCCTTAAGTTCGTTTAATAAAAATTGCAAGTGTCAATTAAGTCGTTCTTTTGTGTTCGATAAAAAGATTTACTTTTTTCTGCTTGTCGTGGCTTTAATGTATCTTTGAACTTTTTCTTTTCATTTGAAATTCTAAATTTCATGACGAGCATTCCCCCCACCCATCTATTTCTATCTCCAACTTACTCCAGCCATCGGGCTAGAGATGCCCGCCTTATTTTAAGTAGCTTACTCGTTGTTGCTTACAAAAAGCTGTCTCGGTTGTTGCTAATTTTGCAGATAGATTAGGTGGATGCACTTGCGTGTGTGGTCTCCGATCATCATTTATTTACTAATAGAAAACCATTATTCATTTAACTTACTGCCCCTTCCATTGTTTATAGCAACAAACTAAAACTCTAGTTTGTCTTTATTTATTTTTTTTTTATAGATTAGTGTCATTTTTTATATAAATGGCACTTTTAATGTGAGATTTTGACTGCTTCATTGGGGATACGCCCTTTAAAAACTCGTGTTTTGGGGATTTTTTTTCTTCTTTTTCTAACCACTAAAAACAACTCTCATACTTGAACAGGTAGTGTTACGTACGTTCCATAATTGGCATTGGTCAAAAGTTGGCTCTCGCCAACCCTTGATCTTCAAATTTATGCCAAATTTACGGAATCTTTCCCTATAGCGTGCTTGTTACACCTTAGATTATTCTTTTCTATAATGACTTTAGTACTCTTGTCTATTTTTGATAATCTTAAATTTAAAGATGTTAGTCTTTGCCCAAAAGTTTAGGCAAGACTGTCTCACTAATGTTCAAAAAAGTAGTGGCTAGGACAGCGTTTCTTGAACTGAATGATTCATCCAGGGGTGAATGAAACTAGGGTGGGGGGTGAAGGTTGAATGACTTAATTTATTAAGATATTTATAGTTTTCTATACTTGAGTAATTTTCGTGGTAACCAATAAAACATTATTTCTAAAAAATCTAATTCTAAATTCAAAGACCGTTTGCTTAAATTTATGTAAACTAGAAAAATTTGAATAATTTTTTGACACTCCTAGTCTTCTTTACATATTTTTACTTTTAGGATGTATATAAAATAAACACTTGAGAAATGAGTTATGTATTTCAGGATACCAAATGAATTGTGTATAAAAACATAAGGGAATTTAGTCTTGGGTGAATGAGTTTGTAATAAAGACTTGAGGGTGAATGACACCAGTCTGAAATAATTTAAGACACACTGGGCTAGGACACTATTCTTGTATCAATTCCATTATATTCAGTAGCTTAAGCAGTTTGGCATAGTTTCATGGTTTAAAAGCAGTAGCTTAAGTTACCTATTCAAAACTAAACTTGTGCAGCTGGCTTGATCCCGGATTGATTGAAAACTTTTCATGAATGGCAGTTTTTGTATTATACAACAAAATACTTGATCGATCACTATATACTGCAGCAACTTTAAATATGCCTAAAGATTAGCATAGCCAACAAAAGACAATCCACTGCTTATATAGCTGCCCAAGATACCAGTAAGATGGTCTGATTCTCTGTTCGGTGTCCATGTGTCACTATTCCCAATATAATAGTGACACACATCAGTATCCATGTTCACCCTTGGAAATCTTATAAAAACAAGGTCAGTGTTGACTGGGCCAGAAAGAGCAGTATTTCTGTTATTGCCTGACAACTGCTAAATATAGGGTTTGTAAATCGGAGCTGAATTCAAGGTTAACTTAATCTAGGATTATGCTAATCTCTTGCAAGCACTTAAATACTCCTTCTAACGACTAGATTAATTCTTAAAACGATATATTTTTTTTTTCTTCTCCACCAAATGCAAGAGACTCGGATATGTCACCGGAAATCCTTAAGTTTCCATTTATGTCAAGTTCATGAATTCTTAAAAACCCTGCTCTGTAAAATACACTGTTTTTGTTGGGTTTTTTTACGCAGTTATGTCAACAACTCTGTTGCTATCTTTGAAAAATTAATCAATGAATTGCAACTGGATGACTGCTTTCACTTTTGGCATGCTCTGAAGAAATGATCATTTATTCGTTTATAAAGCATAGACACAGCCATGGCTTTTCTACATCTTAAAAAGTATCACAATTGTTTAAATCTTATTTGAAGTTCTAATTTTGGTTTTAATTGCAAGAAAATTAGTCTTGAAAAAATTACTTTATCGTACTTGAAACCAGTTGTACACTGATTTTTATGTCATCCAAAATTACTTTGATGATGACCAAAAAAAACTCTGTAATTAAGTCTTACAAAAATAAAGTAGGATTCAAAGAAAAACAGTTGGATTTTGAAAATTTTAATTTTTTTTTTTTTTTTTTTTTTT
>VCCN01000192.1:365950-380737 GCA_006491835.1 Architeuthis dux | reverse complement strand
GTTATGTTGAAAATGGCCTAAACCTGTACATCGGAAAACATACACAAGATGGAACTGCGTTCATAAAAACGCTAATTTAAAAATTTTAAGGTTTTTTTTTTTTGTTTTTTGTTTTTTGTTTTTTTTTTTGTCTTGCCACACTAATTCTTAATAAACCAGTAATTATTCACTCACCTCCTTAATATATAAACCTAATTATAGTTGATTGATTTTGTAAATGCAAAAAGCAGCTGTCTTCTATTGAAACAGACTAGATTTAAAGCCTTTTTTCAGTAGTCTTTCTTCCCATACAAACCAAAAGTTGTTCTGCATTTACCTTCAAAATTCTTTCATTTTCTATCCTGAACTATTCTCCAAACTCCTTTTTAATAGTTTTAAAGATTTGTAAACTTTGTTGGTATAATACTTACCAACAAAGTAGGTCTGGGAGTTACATTGTGTCTTAATAGTGAATAAATATAGCAATGTTGGTAAAAGAAAAATATCATTGTTGTTATTTGTATGAATAGTGCAATCTAGTACACTTATTGCTACTAATGTATTCTGACTGTCAAGAGTCCTTTGACAAACTATTGTAATGTCTAATACAGCAATAGCCATGTGACTAATTTAACAATAGAAGATAAAAATTAATTCTATAGACTCGTTTTAAATGAGTTCTTGAAATGAAATGTGCTTTCATTTTTAAACTTTCTATTGTTTCCAGTGCAAATTGCTATTTGGACACAGCTGTTGTCTTAGATTGTTAGTTCGGCAAGGCTAATTGTGTGTGTGTGTGTGTGTGTGAGAGAGAGTTATATATGTATATATATCTACCTCTACTCTACTCATTAGATTGGATTAAGACTTCAGTTCTTGGCCAGTAACAATATTGCACTACTAAAAAATATTCGCCCTCAGGTAATTGTTAATAAAACCAAAAATTTAGGAAAGATATTAAAATCAAATTTGAACTAGGATGTGACAGGTGTACATTGAAATGGGCTTGAATTTAAAATGATTTTGTAGTTCAGTACAGTGGAAAAGATAAACAAGTTTGAACCTTGTATACTTTACTTACCTAACAAGAAATACATTTTAGGCAATGAAAGGACTTGAAGATTTTTCTTTTCTTTTTTTTCTTCCCCCCCCAACGTTCCCCAGAAGAAATTGAATTAACCCATTCAATGTTGTATGATTGCTTTGTGATAAAGGGTAACTTCGTTTGAAAGATTTTGAAATTAGGTTTGCCATTCAATTTTTGCTGCTAGGTACATGAATCTTAAGGCTGCATCAGATATCTTCTGTTCTATAATCTGACAATGAGTTTGAAACTGTAAAATCTTCGCTTTTCATTCATAGTTATTCATGACGTTGAATGAAGAGCAGAAGATTTTATTATAGAAAAATGTCTCGTTCAATTTTTTTTTTTTTTTTTTTCCCCTCTCATGCCAAGTTGTAAATATTCCTTGAACTTTCTTGCAGCGCATGTTTTTCCTTCAAGTAAAGCGTGCAATTCTGTCTGATGAAATATATTGTCCACCAGAGACCTCAGTTCTCTTAGCCTCGTATGCACTGCAAGCCAAATATGGTGACTATGACACTGAAAAGCATGTAGCAGGATCTTTTATCAATGACTCTCATGAGCGACTCCTTCCACAAAGGTGAGTTTTTCATGGGGAATGGATTACATATATCAATCTTTTATTTTTATTGGCATGTAAAATATACTTAATGCTGGCATACAGATATTTTAAAGCAAAATGAATGCTAGTGAAGTTGTTAATCACTTTAATATGTGATAATGCAACAATACAAAAATGTTGGATGTATGGTGTCAGGATTTTTAGGTATAAAGAACTTTATCATTACTACAACTTGAGAGATACAATTGCAGTGTATCAAGATACAGCTAGATTCCAAGTGCATATTTTATGTAGAGCTCCAGTCTGGGAGGTGGGGGAATCTTTGTTCTGTTTTGAAACTATACTAGGATAGGCTTACATTTATTCTATTACACATGTAAGCTATGGACAGAGTTGGCAATAGCTTTTATTAGTCATTAAAAAAAATCAGACATTAATTTGTACTAGATTCCACATTTGTTTTAAGACTCTAGTTGTAAACATTAAAACTTTGACGAATGCATTGGTGGCTCTACTAGTCACAACAAAAGACTGATAATTTTAAAGTAAACATTCATTAAACTATTTAAAAGAATCTTAAAATATCTTAATCCTATGAGTTTATTTGCTGTATTAAAATGGAACAATTATGAACACTCTTCATAGCTATCTGCAAGAGACTAAAAAAAACTGAACTTTTATGAGTTATATAAAGAAATTTATTTGGTAAACAAATTGACAGAGATCCAAACCTTTCAATGTTGATTTTTGCCAAGTGTGTAATTGTCAGAACAAATAACATTTTATAAAATAACTTTCACTCCCTAAATGTTTTGTGGTATTTGACTTTAGTTAAAATTGAATTCAAATTAATTAATTTAAAGATGTAACAGCGGTTCTTGATATTTTCTAGGGTATTTGACCAACACAAACTTGCTCCAGCCCAGTGGGAAGAAAGAATAGTAACATGGTATACTGAGCATAGAAGAATGTTGAGGTAAGTATTTTTTGCATTTTCTTTCTGTAATTTTTACTCCTTCTTCAGTAGACCAGTTCCAATTTCTATTAAAAATGTAACATTAATTAGATTTTATGGGGGGGTGTTTATTATAACGGATAATGTTATCAAACAGTTGTTATACCTTCAAATAGGTTTTAATGACAGTTGAATAGTGTATGAAACTGTTAATACGAAAATTTAGTGTCTAACTTCGAGTTTCCAATATCCTTCATTAAGTTGTTTTTGAAAGCATTGATCGATTTGGAGGAAATACTCTCTTCACTGAGAGCATTACATGGTTTGGTCACACGAGTGGAAGAATTTCTCAGTCCAGTGGATGTCTACCTGGATTTATTTTTTTTTTTACACTGTCCTCAGGTTTTAGTAGATAATGATGCAGTAAACATGCGCTTGTCGGGACACTGAGAGCAAAATCAATTTGTCCAATACACTTTATTTAAACTTTATTAGAATTTTATAAATTTTCCTTTATTGTCAAATTAGTAATGTAATGTTACCAACTTGTCAAGTCACCAATTTTGTTCAGTATGTTGTGATTACCAAGTTGATGGTCACCAATTTGTGAATCTATTCTTTATGTAAGGGAAGTCTTTGTTTGAGTTAAAGGGAAAAGATGCTTGCCTCATTGACCTCTTTGGTTTCTTACTGTCCATAAAGTTTAAACACTGGATTTACTTTTGAGTAGAGAAAGGACAAAGCAACTTCAGGGGTTGGATAAGAAAGTAAAAACATTTAATGTTAAAGCAATTATAAATTATAATCCAGAGCATGGTCACAGAACAAATCCAGGCAGACTGTCGACCTTTTGGCTAAGATCAAAGCGTAGTATCTGTTCTTCAAACCAGCATGGCCTCTAAGTTCAGAGAACCACGGCCCATCGGGGGTCCTTGTGGCATGCTCGGGTATCTCTGGATACCTGGGAGAAGTTGAACAGGATATCTTGGCCAGCTGGTCGGGAGGCGATCACCATTAGCATGCTCGGGATTCATCCTAAGAAGCTTTTGACCACTGACCAGCTTATCCTGGTCTTCGTGGCATTTGTCTCGGTGACAGGGCTGACACTTGACATGTTGAAATCAGTGCCGAAAAGCTTGTTTCCTTATTTACTGGGTTTGGATGTTTCTAATTTTTGCCAATGGCACTAAGAATATTTCTTTTTACTATATAATATAATATAATATATAATATATTTTTTTTTTTTCCTCTCATAAGGGCCTGCCTTACAATTCTACAGAAAGCACTCTATACTTTTAGCCTTTATAATTGGGAGTTTCATTGCTCTGAGTAGAAGTTACTTAAAAAGCTATTTTAGTCACTGCCGTGATAAAGTTGATACTTTTAGGTTTATATCACTTGAATGTTTAGTCTTTTTTTTTTTCATTCTTTGTATCCAATCGGTAGTTTGGTATGAATTGAAATATTTTCACAAAACTGAATACCTCTTTGTGTATTGTACACTCATAAAGAGTTGCTTTAGAATTTGTCACATTAGAATAATTCTTACAAATTGCAAAAGGGTATACAGCAAGACTCTTTAGGTGATGTATGCCTGTAATGACTTCTCCAGTTGAAGAAAAATGTATAACTTCTAAAATTGTTTTTGGCTCTTTAATTGTCTTTATAGGGTGTCACATTTTCCTATCCTCCAGTTGTAGGGGAAATAACTCTGTATTTTAACATTGAAGTTTTTTTTGGTTTTTTCTAAATAGAAACTAAAAACTAAGTTAGTTACTTCCCTTACAACTGGAAAAGACTTTTTAATATCTCAATCTCCCAAATTTGCTGGTTACTTGCAATTTTGTTATTTTGATACTTAGTTTATCTTTTTAATTCATGACATTTAGATTGTAAAGTTTTTCTTAGTGATCCTTATATAATTTGTAATATGCAGGGTTGAATTTAATTTTATATATACTTTGTGATTTTTAGGGAAGATGCTATGATGGAATATCTGAAGATAGCTCAGGATTTAGAAATGTATGGTGTTAACTATTTTGAAATTAAGAACAAACGTGGAACTGATTTATGGCTTGGTGTTGATGCCTTAGGACTCAATGTTTATGAAAAGGATGACCGGTAAGTGGGATTAAATTTCTCTCTTCAAATGAAAACTAGCATTTTCTACAAATTGCACAACTTCTGTTTTAAGTTCCTGTGGATTAGTTAATGAATTTCTTTTCTTTTTTTTTCTTTTTCTTTTCCCTTTTCCCTTTTCCCTTTTCTTTTTTCTTTTTTCTTTTTTCTTCGTAAAATAATGAGTGCTTGGAATTCAGTTCAGTAAATCCTGGCAGTTTCTGAAATAAACAGTAAATCATGGAAATGAGTTGATTTGGGCTTTTTTTAAAAATCTTAAATGACTTACCTGCCTATAAGCAATTACTCTAATTTCAGAAAACATAGCACATCTATTATCTGAAGAGATCATTTTAACTAGATTATTTTGAATAAAATAGTATTGACAGCTAATTTGCTTAGATGACTGAATCTATTCAGTGTATTTTACTACTAAATAACATGAAATCTTGGGTCTGAATTTCTGAGATGAGGAATTATTATCATCATAATAGACTGGCTTCAAAACTACACAATGGGATATAAGCATCGGTAAAGTGTATGCAGTTTACCTGGTGGTTGAGTTCAATCCCTGGGTCAGGCAGTGAAATCCATTTGCTCTGATTCATTGGCATAAGCAGAAGTAGCATCGCAAGAATTGATTGATGCGAAATCAAATATCCCCATACCAGGAAAACGGTGAAGTCTGCCCCAGTGGACTGAATAAAGGGTTGAGTTTGAAATTATGATAATGTTAGGGAATATGATCAGCATTAGACGAAGGCCAGCGAGTACAACAGCCAAAACATACTATAACAATCTAGATGTGTACACCAGTTTGAATCTGTAACATGAAGTCTTTTTAATGTATTTCTATTTATTATCCACAACAAATTTTGATTTAAAAATTTCAATAACATTAGATACTACAAACAGCCTGCTGTAGCTGGAAACTGAGCATATTTGGCCTAATTTTAGATAGTTTTCAATCATCAATTTTCAAAATTATCTGAATCGGAAATAAATAAAAACCATATGAAAAGAAACTTTAATGTTCTGTTTAAAGAGTTTGATTTTGAAGTGATTGACTGAATAAATACTCTAATTTAAACATGAATCGACATACCCATGTCGCAAACGTGGACCGCCATTACAAGTCGATCATGTCGGCCGTTTGACACCAACCTAACTCTTATCGCTTCTCATCAGTGGCCATATCAAAAAATATTATCCAATCGGCGAAGAGAAGACATACTAAGCTTCACTTTGAGACCTTACACTCTAAGTTCGAGTGAAATTAACATACTCTAAAGTGTAAACAAAGTGATTGTAGTGAATTTTGATCAACATACACTCGGCACAACAGATTTATGAATTCAGATTGTAGGACAGTTTTTGTTTTTTTTGGGGGGTTTTTTTTCTACAAATTTAACTTTATAAGATCCAACTTGCTATTCACGAGGAGCGAGAAGAATAGAAAGCGAGTCGGTGACAGTGTTTTCAGCCACATCGTAGTCGGTGATGTCTGTCATGGCAGATTTATGCTCGACTTGTGAAAGTGATAACACTTCGACGGCTTTAAACTTATCAGTGCCTCCGATCTCTTAAGTATATCGATTTAATAATCCTTTTTATATAAACTTTTTTGTTGTCGAACAGTCAGTAATTAGCCTATTGGCCACGGAAAACACTAAAGTGCTAACTGGTAGCTTTCGTTTTCGCTGACGTGGTGGGTTGGAAAGTTATTTATTTATTTATTATGACTGTTCCTTTATAACAAGATTACTCCAGCAAAATGTTGTGGGAAGAAATATATGTGGTTATCTTGAAGAGATTTTGGGTACAATTTCATCTGTTTAAAGTTGTGACCTTCGATGTTTCTTTTTCTTTCTTTTTTCTTTCTTTTTTTTTCTTTTTTTCTTTCTTTTTTCTTTTTCTTTTTTCTTTTTTTCTTTCTTTTTTCTCTCCTCCACCTCACTTGTTTCATGGGCACTAGTGTAATAATCACAAACAAATAAATATCTGTAGTATTTATAGAATCTAATCGTTCTTATTTTCTGATAACAAAAATATCACATAAACAAGCGTGAAATCGACATGTGCAAATTTGTTCAAAAACGGCATTCGATTTTAATAAAATTTTCCATACTTAAATTTTTTTATATTATATATAATATACTTTAACTTGTTTTCATTATGGAATATTAGCTCCAAATCATAGTGTTAATTATAAAATTAACTTAAGCACTCTAATTAAATATTTTCAACAACATATATCTGATCTCTTGTATATGATTTGTTATAATACAAGTACTACTGTGTGTGTGTGTGTGTGTGTGAGAGAGACACATTAGATTTTGGCTTTGTTTAAGGAATTATCCATATGTATATGAACCCAAATGTAAAAGCCATGAAGGAATCGTGTAATGAGGAATTAAGTATGTTGCAAAAATGTCACTTTGTTTTGCGGAACCCCTAGAAAGGTCTTGCGGAATACAGTTCAAATACTGCTGCTCTATAGTAACACTAGATCCTCCTCATTACATTCATTCTGTTCACTTCTGGCTTAGACATGCTAACTTGTATGCAATTCAGAACCTACTTGAATACAACTTTCCATTTATAATATAAGATGCCTCATCTTTCATCCGATTCTTTAGAATCTGCTTTCCATAAACTAAGTACATCAGGAATTGTACTATAATTCAGATTGCTTTATAGATTTATAGTTAATCAAGTCCTACACTTGGGTAACACTAAAGAATGCTATTTTAATAATGCAAATCTGTAATCTTGTTTCCTCCTGATCTGTATAAACCTTTAAATTCTTTCTTTTTCAGGTTAACACCCAAAATTGGCTTTCCATGGAGTGAAATAAGAAACATTTCTTTTAACGACAAGAAATTTGTAATCAAACCAATTGATAAGAAAGCTCCAGTAAGTGATTCAAACTATTTGTAGTTATTTCAATCTGTAAAATACGAGGTCTGTCTGGAAAGTATCCGGCCATTTAATATTAATGAGAAAAAATGGCCTACCTGGGGCAATGGCACTTGGTGGGGCCCCATTCAAAGTACACCCCTTGGGACTTTACACTTATCCCAGTGTGTGTCCCTTCTGAGCATATACACATCGCCATTGCTCTGCTACCAGTAACAATCCTTCTCTTGTCTTTAGGATTTCTTCACTAATCAAACACCCTCTTTCTTCTGATTCGTTGGCTTATATGGTGCCCCCCACCAAGAGGATAATATCTTTATGCCAGCACCATCTACCTTGAAGCCTTCTAAGGCATTAACTCTAAACAGCAATTATCACCTTCCACTTTTGAAAAAGTCTGCAAAGTCCTTTCTTGGGATGGCTCAGCTGCCTCATTGCATTCTCCTTGCTCCCATCCACTGTCTGAAATCTCTTTCAATTGAAAAGCAATTCTCGGGAAGCCAAATCTGGGTATTTGAGACTGGCAGAGAAAATGCTGTATGGATTCTGAAGAATGGGCAAACCCTTTCATTGTGACTGCGACTGTCACAGTATACAAGCTCACACAATGGCGTCTCACTGCCAACTGAGTGACCCCACGGATGTCTGTTCATGTATGCACAGTAAGGTCCCCCCCTGCTGGTTGGTTGCCAAGTTACATCAAGGCCGTGCCACAGATTCTTGAGATATTCGAAATGACTGAATACTTTCCGGACCGACCCCATATATTCCTTGACTCCTGGGTTTTTATGTATGTTTTCTATCTCCTTATCAATATCTGCTAAGTATTGTTTTAAATCAATACTGGGTCACTGTGGGATTCATTTAAAATTGTAAGACTTTCACTATATAAAAAGAATTATTCTTTACCTGAGAATATACCAGTAATTAACCATGCAAAAAAGATGTAAAACTCCTTTAAAACAACCTGCTTTTGCCAATTCCATGTCTCTCCATGAAATCAAGCAATTTTCTAACATTTAAATCCCCAACCTCCTAAATATGTATGATTTTTTTAGATGTTTGAATCCATACATGCTGATCATATATGTGAAGCATCTAAGACAGTGGTTCCCAACCTTTTTTGAGTCCTTCCTCACTTCTGTCAATAAGATTACTAGTATTCCACCCCTTCCATTTATTAAGTTGCAACAGAGTAATTTCAAATACTAACTTTATTTTACGTGTAATTAGACAGCTTAATACTAAGAATTAGTTTAATATGATAATTGTACAGCTGCTGCTGTGTATTTGTTACTCAAAGAAAGCCAGTGAAAATAATCAGGAACCCATCATTCAAAATTCCAATTTATTACAAAAAAAATTAAGAGTTCTATCAAACTGATATACACATCAATGTGATCTCGACTTTTGGGTCTATTAGTGAGAGAGCACATCTTAAATCATTCTCAACTTGGAGCTTTTGACTTTATAGAAAACCCTATCTCTAGACTGGACTTTTATTTTAACCTAATAGCCTTATTCTTCCTCCCCAGGGGGTTGGGAACCACTGGTCTAAGATACAGGTTAAAATCCTTCAATGATTTTTAAAACCATTCTTTTAATTACAGGATTTTGTTTTCTATGCACCCCGATTACGGATTAACAAGAGAATTTTGGCTCTTTGTATGGGTAACCATGAGTTGTATATGCGCCGTCGAAAACCTGATACCATTGAAGTGCAACAGATGAAGGCTCAAGCCAGAGAGGAGAAGTTGGCTAAGCAACAAGACCGGTTGGTTCCCTTTACTTTTTGTCTTAATAGTTAATGTGTGGTGAAAGGGGCCTTTCAAATGTTACAGATCTAATTCAATAATTATGCAGGAATTTGTTTAAAATACCAACGTTTTTAGGTCATATGATATAATTCTTTTTTCATCAGAAGAAAATATACTTTGATGATTTATCACAAAATAAATGATTGAAGTTCTGATGTGAAGCACATTGATAACCTGGTAAATTCTCCAGCATTCTTGAGGTGAATGTAACATACTGTAAATAAAAAAAAAAAATTAAACAAGTTAGCTTTAAATATTTAGGGATCTTAACTGGATGTCAATTCAGTTTATAGAATTGGCCAGACAAAACTTTAAAATATTATCATATCAGTTCAGTTTGGCTATTACGTCCTTGTATGTCCATAAATGAATTTAGTTCTCTTTTTTTTTATTTCCAATTAAAGTGAAAAGATTGAGAAGGAGAGAAAGAAGAGGGAAGAAGTGGAGAAAAAATTGAAGGCTTATGAGGACAGGCTTCAGGAACTTGTCAATGAAGCAAAAATGCGCCAGAGAGGTGAGTCTTTTCACTTTTTTTTTTTTTTTTTTCCTCTTAGAATTTGTTTCCAGGACGAATTTGTGGTACTGATACAATACTGGGGTCTAACAATTATGACAAAAGTTATTCCACCTGAATCTGCAAAAGTTGCAACAAAATGTAAAATATTGTTTTGTATTAAAATGATTTACTTAGTTTTGTCTTTTAAAATAGTCTTCAATAAAAGGAAATGTATTTGCGATGAGCTATGAAGTTTGTGCGCTTACTGTTTTGGGGCAGGTCTCTTTTCGCAAGGGATTAATTTTGTATGTCCTGTCTCAAAAAAAAAAAATTTGCTTTATTAACGTTATGAAATGATAGAAAAATGCACATGCACAGTTGGGTTGCCATGTTTTTCAATACCAAAATTTGGTACTGAAAAATGAAGATTTGGTTCTAAAAGAATTTACATACGATAACAATCACTCACAAATCAATGATCTGCTTGAACAATAAATAAATGTATTTTAATCTTTTTCTTTTTCTTTTTTTTTTTTCCTTTCCTTTCCTTCCAAGCTTAGTTTGATGGATTGATTATAAGTTATTTGATCCCAAGATCATACAAATTTGGTATTGTGCAGCAAAAGAAATCTGTCAATCCTTTAACTGTAGGTCCTTGTACAGATCTCTCCTTACACAAATTCCTTTATTCTGCAATTGTGGCATGACATTGTTGCATTTCTTTGTTTTCTAAAATGCAATATCATTAGTCACCCTTCAATAACACTTATTTAGCTGAAAGTTATGCAGCTTTCTAAAAATCATGCGGATCTGGCATAGAATTTCAGGGAGGCAGTGTTTTCTTTAAGACAACTGTATTTAAGTGTAAAACAAAATTAGCTGCTGGAAAAAGATTCTTTTCTAATGATATACAAAAGAAATAATTGTGATGCTATATGGTCTGAAATGTTTATTTTTAGATTTGGAAACTTCTGAGGCCAAGAAAATGGAGCTGGAGTCTAATTTACAGGTCTTCAACCAAGAAAAGGAGAATTTGGCCCTTGAAAAAGCAAAAGCAGAGGAGATGAAACTTGAAGCTTTAAAGCATGCTGATTTGGAGAAAGAAGTCAGAACACAAAAGGTACGAACAGAACAATAAGAAAACCTTATTTCTAAAAATCTATGTTCTAAAATTGTTTGGTTACTAGAAAACTAGAAAAATTCTAATAATTCTGTTAGTCAGTTTTCTGTATATATTTTTAGGATATTCAAAAAAACCTAGAATAAACATTTAAGAAATGAGTTAATTTATGCTTTTTACTTCTGAAAATGAATTATGCATAGATACAAAATGGAGAATAAGATAAATTATCAACAACAAATTTAGTCACAATGAATGAGATTGTTATATTAATTTTTAGAATCTTCGGTTCATTCAAGGGTGACTGACACTGAAATAGTTTGAGTAGCACTGATTTAAGGTATCATTTGATAAAACTTTCTTAAAATTTGTATAAAGATGTGAATCAGAATGCATCCTTATGTTTGGCCTGTAACTTCAAAAGAATTGGCAATGTGTGAAATGCCTCTGGTTTGTACAATTTCAGATGTACATTTTTTTAAGTTGCCAGAAGGGTAGATAATCTATCATCCTCTGGGATGAAACTTGGCTTATCTCCCTTTCTTGCAACCCTTGTGTAACAACTTGCTGTTATCTGATATTTTACATGCCAAAACCTCAGTTTTTAGATTGAAAACTGATAATCTACAAACATTATTTTGCCTGAATTGACCATAAGTCAATGTGTCGGCCATATTCATAATTCACCAAAATAAACTTATTTTAACAAGTCTGGTTATATTCTATTGCTGCCAAAGGTTCTGTATGTCAGTTTTTGGTTTAATTAGCCATTTAATTTTTGTAGCTTAACTATATTCATAACTGGAATAAGACCAGTAACGGACTTTAAAATGTTTGTTTGTTTTTTTTTTTTTTGTTTTTTTTAATGATACTCTGAAGTCAATGCATAGAAATATATATTTACAAAAGCAACCACAACATGGTAGATCACATATATATTACCTAGAAGCTTAGTTTTTAAAATTGTTCAATCCATAATTTAAATGTTTTAACTTGTAAACCTCTTGCTACATAGTACCAATTGATTTTATTCTTTAAGAAGTTGACTAATTATTTATGGTTGTAACTGTAGGAAGAAGAGGCCATGTTGGCTCAAGAAGTTGCCGAAAAGCGTGCTGCTGAAATAGCTGAGAAGGAAGAGGCTATGGTTAAACTGAGGGTTGAGCTTGACACCATCAGGCTGGAGGCTCAAGAAAAAGATGCTGCCTACAGTGCCCTTATTTTGCAACAATCTCAAATGAACAAAATGAATCAGACTCATGTTGAAGAGAATGACTATGATGAGAATGTGGAGTCTGAGGAGAACACTGAATATGGTGAGTTGCTTTTTATTGCTAATAAAAAAAAAAATGACTATAAACAAGATCGTAATTTCAATAAGGACAACTTTAAAAAGATTTGGTTCAATGCCGATATGAATCTATTAAAGTATGGTATAAACATTAAATTACCATATTTGCCAACATACAAAATATTATTTACAAGTATTTTGACTAGCACCCACTGCAACTTATCAAAGTCCCCTAGATGTCAACTTCGAACTTTGGTAAACTGCCTCTTAGTTATAATACCAGTGCATTGCATACATTCCTATTTGCATCATTTTTTTTTTTTTTTTTTTTTTTTTTTTTTTTTTTTGTTTATTTAAATGTCTTGTATGCAAGCAAATATAGTAGTTGTAATAAAAAAATTGATTAGCCAATTTATAACCTGATTTTCCATTTCTTTTGCCACAGCAAGTTTTATACACTAGAATGGATGAATATACTTTTGGGACGTATATATCACAAAGTTTCTATGACAGCTGAGATATACATGTACCGTAGATCTTTTAGAAGACTACTGGGACATTTTAATTTAGGCATTAAGCACCTTAATAAATTAGTCTTGAAAGGGTTAAAAATGCTTATCTATGATCAATTTAATTATCAAATTGTGCATAAACGTTTTGGTTTTATTAACTGCATAAAATGATGATAAAGTCTCGTTATCTTTGTACTAATCTTGTTCTATAGATTAATCAATCTATTTTAATTCTTAATTGTAAAATTTTTCAGGTGCTGAACTTCATGTTAACGAACATGAAGAAATACCACGACCTGAAGAGGACAGACAGACCTTAGCTGAGAAGAACCAACGTCTTCAAGAACAACTGAAGGTTAACAATTTTTTCTGAAAATTTCTCATGTGCATTAGTTCTGTGTGAAATTAGGTTTCTATTGCGGCCATCTTAGAGCAAACACCCCCCCCCTTGCAGTTCTGCATACTTTTAAAAAAAAAAATCTCATTTATATATTTTATATTTATATATTTTATATTTATATATTTTATATTTATATATTTTATATTTCATATATTATATTTATATATTTGTTCAGCTTGTTGCAAATGTATACATTTGGAAGTTGAATAACTTTAATTCTGGCCTAACCTGTTAGTGATCCTTTAATTGGACAATGGTTATTGTATCACAGCTTTGACTGATCACTGACGCCACTTGCATGATTTTACCCATAAAATGTTCCTCCTGGCCTCTACTGTTTATAGAAAACTAATACACTTTTGCAGTCTCATTTGAGTTGAAGCAGCTAAATCCCACTACTTTTAGCCTTGAGGTAGTAAGTTGATAAACCTTAAGAACCTGTCAAACTGAGATATTATCATTTAGCCAGCAATTCCTTAGTAGTTGAAAATGAAGTGTACCTATCACTTCATAGAAATTTCTTGAGTGCAGGTTTGCAGAAAGTCTTGATAGAAAGACTCTCAACTTAGTACCTAAGCAAAACTAAGTTGTGGCGGTTCATTTTTGACTGTCTGCTGTGCCTGAAATGAAGTCCCACCCATATCTATAATGTGGCTGTCAGTTCTCTTATTTTAATACACAATCTCTGAACCCCTTTACCAAATGGACCCAATGACAGGATCTCATAGGCAATGATTTGTTGCTTTTCAATTTTGGTGCACCCTCCATACCCTGCCCAAACAACCACCAATATCAACTAGAATACATTGGTTCAGCCAATGCTGATCTCAACTGTCAATCAGATTTTTAAACTGTTCTATACAAATTATAAACGCGTCAAATTGGCTACAACTACCTATATTTTATTTTTCCTAATATTTTACTCTTTTGATGGCAAGTTTCATCAGAGTGAACTCAATTTTCGTAACATTTCCTTCACGTTCTATATTAAATTTTGCATTCCAAAAATGTTCTGTTTGGATGAGGGGGGGGCCTCTAGCCCCTTACAGTTAGTGAAAATAAATATAAAATAGTCTCTTATTTATTTATACTATTAATTTCCTGGGAGTTAACAATTAATACCATTCAGCTTGACCGAATGAAAGTGTACACCACCACAAACAGGTCAAAGGCAGTGAGACAGGAAAATGGATAGGGTACCAAAAAATACCAGCAGCATTGTATAGTAGCATTTGGCCCTGATGAAGTGAGTGTGCGTACACACTTCATGAAATATATGTATTGGCAAACTTGGATTTTTTTCTTCTTTAATTTTCTCGTTCTGCACATTGTCTATCTTCCAAAGGGCAGAACAAGAAAATTGTTGGAATGCAAGATTTAATAAAAATAGTTCACTCTGATGAAGCTCTCATCAAAGGACGTAAAATAAATTATAAATACATTAAATTGGCTACAACTATTTATTTTCTTCACAAGCAAATATTTTGGATGGCCCTTCACAGCATTTGGACCATAGATGGCAGGTCCAATGTGA
>VCCN01000192.1:304045-327543 GCA_006491835.1 Architeuthis dux | reverse complement strand
TTTTTTTTAAAAATCACCAAATGGTCAAAGCGGGTTAATTCTAATCAAAAGTTATTTCCCTTGATAATGGTCAAATTCTTTTATGAATTTAAGAGTTAATTTTTAAATTAACAACAAAAATTAAACATTTCTTCCAGATCAGAAACATCCATTTTCTGCAATTCAAACCAACACCTAAAGTGTGTTTAATGCTAGAAAAATTTGTTTTTGTTATTATCTTGAATTTTAGTGTGTTTAATGCTAGAAAAATTTGTTTTTGTTATTATCTTGAATTTTAATCTTTTTTATAACAATAATAATGTGGTAGTGGCAAATTCTATCATTTGAAGACTTACCTCATAAAAATTACAAATTGGAATAGTTTCATCATACTTGTGTTTTGTTCGTATATGTGTTGCTGTTAAAGAGTGACATTTCGCATCAACAGTTTTGCCATCACGTTCATTACCAACCTGAAAAGTAAAAGAACCTTACAGATAAATTCTTTGTACTCTACTAAATATTACAGATATTACATTTACTTATTCTAATAGAAAAAAAGTACCTTTTAGTTTAAAATTAAAACTGAAAGGCAAAAAACATGTAATTTTTCATGAATTCGGCTTGCCGAGATCAAAGGGTTGACCAAATTGGAGGTGGGGTAGTAAAGTCCAGAGAGATGACAGTACAACACAGAGTGAGGGGGTTATGGAGGGAGGGCTGGGGCAGTCGTGTTGGTTCTTAGTCTTCTTTCTTTACTACGACAGAAAAAAAAGGAAGGGAAGATAGGCTTAGGCTTCTTTAGGTGTACGGGAGGGGAATAAAATAAAGGGTAAAAATTGAAGTAGACTATACAGTGTTTATAACTAATGTATACATTTCATAACTTTTTCATTTCCCAAACAGAGACAATGCACATTTTTTATTTCCAAATATTTTTCTGCGTTCAAGTGAATAATACATTATTTTAGAGGCAAAAAAAAAAAAAAAATTTATCGGCCGCACAGCTCTCTAAATATCGGCAGACCACTATTATATATGCTAACTATTACATGGATCGTATTCTTTTTCAGTATTTTTCTGCTGATTCATAATAAAACTAACTTAAAATCAAAAGTACATTTAAAAATATAACAGATTGTAAAATTATGTTGACAAAGATGTGGTGATCTTTAAATATATACCAGGTCTATCCAGAAAGTATCCAGCCATTTTGAATATTTCAAGTACCAAGGCTCCAGACTAACTTTTCCCGAAGGAAATGTAAACCATTCCAAAATCAAAATGTTTCTTTACTTTGTTATTATCATCTATAGTTGGTAATAAAAATACCATTAAAATATTAAAATAAAAAATCATTTATTTAAGCTCCAGTTCTCAGTCTTTAAAGTGAGGTCTCCGTGCCCTTCAGCCACCACTTCGTCACTGCTTTCACAGTTGCATACATATAAGTGTATATGTATGTAACTGTATACCTTTTCACTCTTTATATCACTCTCCTTCGGTTCAGTTTCTAATTTGCTAAAGCAACAGTTTTTTTTTAAAAATCACTTTAAAAAAAAAGAATTTTTTTTTATTTTTTTTTTTTTTTAAAATCACTTCCATCCCGGAGAAGATATCTGTTCGCGACGAACACATTTTTACCGACAACGTTAATTTCGAGCCCTTTCGAGTACCAGTTGCGAGATCTACATGTAATTTGGCAACCAATCAGAGGAGACCTAACTGCAAATGTGTGAACAGACATTCTCCTGCAGGGTAACTCAGTCGGTAAGGAGAGGTCATTGAGTGCGCTTGCGTACTGTGTGACCATCACATTCACAATGACCAAGCCTGCCCATTCTTCATGTCTTGTGCAAAACATTGCATCCCCCAGGTCTGTTAGCACCTCCACAGTCCAGATTTGGCTCAATGTGGATGAGATTAAAGAGAATGTGGTGATCCAGAAAGAGGACTTTGCAGACTGTTTTGAAATGTGGAAGAGATGCTGAGATAAGTGCGTGAAGATCCAAGAGAAATACTTTGAAGGGGACTAAGGTGCCATTGCTGTAGGTAGACAATTTTCCCAGTAATATTAAATGGACAGATACTTTCCAGACAGACCTTGTATATATGTAGGTACATCAATAAGTCTGTAGCCTAATGATGAAAAGCAAAAAGCATTTATTTTACACAACAAATATTTATTTTTCAACACAATCTCCTTCCTTCCTTCCTTATCAATGCACTTAACCCAACACTTTCCTATACAGTGAACATTTTAGATCAAAATTCAGCTAATAACTGTGTCAGGCCGTGGACATTGATCCACCCACGTGTGGTATACCTTGATTAGTGCAGTTAATTGGTTCCAAAATTTTCCATACTGTTCAAAACTGCACTGTGCAAGGTCTTATAATTTATTGTATTTTTTTTCAGCTTATACTTAGTTACATTAATTTGTAGAGGAATACCTTAGCCGTACTACATCAAAACCTGCACTAATCAAAACCGCACTATTCAAGGTATTGCTGTGTGTTTGTGCGTGCAAACACACACTTATATATGGCTACCTGTTAGATGGATGGTAAGCAAGCTAGTCACAGAAGCCTCATCAATTGCCCCACAATTGTGGCCATTCCAAGCTTAGTAAATATCTTTATAATCATACATGCATTTACATACAAAGAAAATGCTGAATTTTGTGTACTCACCATAGGATGAATGCATAAATTTTTTCTTGAGGATAATGCAAGGCCCAAACAATTGGATTTTTCTTTTGTCTCTTTCTCATAATACAGCATTAAATTTTTTAACTCTTCGACCACCTGCCAGAAAATAATAATAATAAATGCATTTATAGAAAGTGCCCTTTCTCGGAAACATTAATACTTAAGTCCCCACTGGGCAAAAGCGCTTGAAAACATGTGCAATCAATTGGAGTAAAAATGTAAGGCCTATTAAAGAAGAGTAAGAAGAAAGTTCTACTTGTCAATAAAGTTTTTTATAAAACACAGGGCAGGAGCCACATTTACAAAGTGTATTTATTTACTGAGTTCATATAATTATGAAAGTCTTGAAAGAAAGTTTTTATTTTTGATTTAAAGCTTGCTAATATATGTATATTCCAGATATCATAGGGTAATTGATTCCAAAGTCTGGGTGCTATATAGCTGGAATTCCTGCGCCCATGAGTCATATTCATAAAGATAAGTTCTAAAATCAAACCATCTAAATACCAGGTATTAATAAGAGCCCAGAGTTCATAAGGGCATATATCATGCAGACATTTGAATACAGTAATTCAAATTTTGAACACAACTCTTTCTTCTATCCTAAGCCAATAGAATATAATCATAAATAAATATTATATGCATGTGCATTCATAATCAAACAATCATAACAATTTTACAAATATCTATGAAAACAAACAACTGAAATAAGATTTAGAGATAATGGCTAAGTGGTAGAGCCGAGGATAAACAACCGAGATGGCTAAATACCAGCCTAGATACCACATATGCTCAGCAAAGAGAAACAAAAATCTGATTGAAAAACCTGGCAAATAATGTTTTCTTCTCAAGCAATCACTCTTGTGTTTATTGACGAATCCATAATACATACAGAATTCAAATACCCACACACTATTGCAAGAGACTTGATATAAGGTTAGTGCTTTATTGCAAGATAGGTATGGCTCATTAATACGTTCACTGATACTTGATGGTTAGACCCTTACGTAATGCCATCAGATAAAAAACAAATCAGGAAGCTGAAAGCGCGACCAGTTCACTTGACACCTTCATGGCAATTGAAAATGATGACCCCGGTTACAGATTACTTGTCAATTGAGATCAAGGGTGTCATTGTGTCTAGAGAAGGAGACAACCCAATAGAAAATGAGGTCTCACAAGAAGGTGGTGATCAAGACCATTAAAACCAGCGAATCACACAAAGTTGTGGTATCCAACTAGACTGGAACCCAGTAATGAATGATGATAAATTAGTAATTTGGAGAGTAAATAAAAGTGAATAAAGAATGATCTGCCAAGTGAATGCTCAGGCACAATAATGAACTAGACATACATTTTGTTGGTTTGTTGCAATTGTGATCCATTTCCTTATGGAAGATTTATCGGATGAGGAAGTGGTATCTGTAATGTTTATATATGTATGTATATATGTATGTTTAATATCAATAAACACGACAAAGCAAGCTATCCAACAGCCCCCCATTAACGAGTCCTGTTTCCGGTACCGGAAACGAGGACCTGGATGTGGGAGCTGGGAAGGCCTCTTTGACCACAGGCGATTGCCCTGAAAGCACATGTCTTTGTTCATCTCTCTTCTATTTCTAAACACCGCTAAAATACGGTTCTAACCTAACGCATTAACTAACACAGCTAAAACAGAAAAGAACAAACAAACAACAAAGACGTAACACAGACAACATTACAGTGACATGTTTATATTATTATTTATTGTGTTCATGTTGTGATTCATTTACTTGTGGAAGAATTTATCAGATGAGGAAGTAGTAACATGTTTATATTATTATCTATTATGATTGTATTATGTTATGTTTTATGTATTTCAGATAATAAAGATTGGCTATATATAAAAGGCGCGTTATTGTTACTCCACCATTAGAAATTGCTATATAATACTACTTATGCTTCATTTTTGGTAAATAAAATATAATTTACTAAACTATAAAGAATGACAGTAATGTACGTCCTCGGCACTGGATTTGTTTTTCTCTCTATAGTGTCACATGATGCATTTGTAAAATATTTGTTCTTTTTTAGATTCCCATAAATGGAAGGAATATAAAAAGCAGTTATTCAATAGGAAAACTTCCAGCAGTGGCAACAAAAGGTTGTAAGCAATAATGAAAGTGAAAATTAGAAACAAACAATCACTGATTTCCATTCTCACTGATTATTAAAAAAAGATAAATGGCTAGGAATAAAGACAGTTAATAGAAAAGACATTTTTCAGGCAGATTGGTTCATAAAGGGATGATTTCAAAATCTAAAAACAATCATTATTTTCTCATTGAATGATTGATTTGTTTAGCGGCATATCAACCCTTGATGAGTCATTTAATGACGAAATCAGTTTAAAATTCCGAAAGTCTGAGGTTCTTTTTTTTTTTAAAATAGGGTCTTGCGACTTTGGTGAAAGGTTTGTTTTTTCTAAAATAGAGTCTTGCGACTTTGGTGAAAGGTTTGTTGTTTTTTTAAAATAGAATCTTGCGGCTTTGGTGAAAGGTTAATTTTTTAACTACAGTCTTTGGCAAAAGAATAGGTGGCCACTGTCTGGGGGTGTATTCTAGGCACCAGGCGACAGGGCCTTTTTTTATTTTAGATGTGTGCTTTATTCTATCAAGTTTTAGTGAAACAGAACTTCTAATCTCTAAATATATTATAAAAAAACATACCTTCTCCAATTCCGGTACAGTTCTTGAGCAGTAAATCAATTTTGTTACATCCAGTGGATGAGCCTAATTTTGTTTTTTAAAGAGTGGAAAAAAATGAGTCATTAAATACTTACATCAACACATATATTACATTTTTGTTTAAATTATTCAGTCAAATCAATAGGTATTTATATCAAGCAGATATAAGTTCGAAGTACACTATCAATTAAATATTATATCAAATAAATAAACTGTATGAAAAATTGATAACAAGAACATAATTTCATCATACAAATAAATCTTTGAAAGAACTATTCTATGTCTTCCATAAAGGAAGTCACAAATAGAGGCTGATTATTTGCTCTTGAGATGGAGGTGCGAGCAGCATAACAGACAACGGTATGGACAATGGTATTGGCAAGCAGAGTTCAAAATCTGGCCCAGGCTGTTTACGTTCACTTCGCACGAATGCAGTTGAAAAAACGCATCTCTTCTCTCCCCCACTATAAGTAAAATAGGAGGGCAGACTGGGCTCTCTAGTTTTGGGAGGCAAACAGTCTAGGAGAAGGACAACTCTGAATTCTAAAACCAAACAAAGAAAATAAAACATTCAGAAAGATAGATTCTCACCAGCAAAAAACAGTAAATTTTGCGGTTTTTTTTGTCTGAATTTCTGAGATGAGGAATTATTATTATACACCGATTTATTTCATAAGAGACTATGAAATCAGGTATGGCTGACCATATATGAATGGAAAACGGGAGGGGGGCAACAGACCTGTGGCATGAAGTTACAATAATAGATAGAGAACAACATTGGAAAATTAATGAAAATATTTTTGTTACCAAGTAACTATTTCTGAAGGGGGAGGGAAGGGGGAAAGATCCAAAATAATAAAGAACACAATTTAACTTTTGGAAGCATTCAGGCGAAAAGAAGAAGCAAAAAATCCCTTACCTTGTCTATTGATGTCTGCATGTATAACGGTTGTTTGCGAAAAAATTCCTCTTCTCGCAACTTAGGCCTTAACACCGGGGGGGGGGGTAATGATTGCTTGTTCAAACGCTAATGGTCAAAATTCTCGGTAGTTCAACCTCGGCGAACTTTAGCTAACTTCAACAAAATCATCTGTCCCCGGGGGGGTTTTTATACAGATCATTTTGAATTACTCTCCATTTTTGCGCAGTGATTGGTTTCTGGATTTCCAGTTATTTCCGGAATTTCTTTCTATAAGAAAGTTCAAAATACCCAGCCCAGTTTTTTCCCCCGACATCCATCTGAAGGCCAGAGATTTTGGCTCCCCTTTTTGCCCGACCGCTGATACGTAATGAAATTATTTTTCTTCACAAAATAAAACTATTGAAAGAATCAGTGCATATGCTTCCTACTTACTCTCATGTAAGCCGTTATAAGGCTAAGAAGAGACACAGTTTTTCCTGTTCCTGAAGGCATCTCAAGACTGCAGTGACCCTGTAGTAAAGAATAAAGGACAAAATCTCAGAACATTCAGTAAATACAAAATATACAATATATACAAGTAGAGTATTTCTATGTAACTTTACGTAAACCGAAATGGCATAAAGCGAAGAAGCAATTACCATTAATTTATAAGGGAAAATGTTTTAGCATTCCCAGACCCAAAATCTAGCCTTCTACTATGTCTGCCAGTTTTACGCTAAGCATAACACCCTTACAAGCTCTCTTAGATTTTTCTGGTACCTTAGGACACATCTTGCCAACGGCTGCATGAAATAAATCGATATAAAGAGAATCATAAACATTCAAAGCTTTATTATCTTGATTTAGTTTTTATTGAATAAAGCACCATCAACCTTTATTATTAATTTTTGACTAACATTAGAAACTGTCAACATAGGTTTCTTCAGTTTTCAAGTCAGTCCAGCTGGCTGGCTATGTATGTCTCATGCATACAAGCTGCATCAAGGGCTCCAGAGGGCTGAACATTTTAACATTTACTCCTTATTATGACTAGAAAAAACGTTTTTTGTGTTTTTTGAAAATTGCACCCCTAAATAGGTTTTTAGTGGGGGATTCAATTTGCAATGTAAGTGCAATCTAAAATGATCACTTAGTTTGTGTCCAGCAGCATGTTTTTTTGAAAATTCAGACTTTTTTTTAGTGATCAGTGCCCAACAAAAGGTGAGATTCATTGATCACCCCTTTTTAAAAAATGTTTTAATTGATCACCCCCAACATAACATGCTGCCATTGGTCACGTGACAGATTCTATTGAGTGACTAACCAGACATGTTTTCTTTCATCTTAATCTTAGTTGCATTTAATTGCAGTCTACGGCTGTGAGTAAATAGCACAGATTGGAAATAAAGGATAAGCTCTCGGTGAGACTCAAACCCACATCCCTTTTGCTTCAGGTAAGCCTGGTTTTTGAGAAGGTAGCACCAGCGGTCAATAATATTAAATCTACTGTTTCTTTTGGTTGTTTTTTTTTTACATCTGTAGTCTACAATCTGTAAAAGAATACTATCAAAATAAAGTTTTAAACAAGACACATTTGGAATAGTAATTGAAATCAAATTGAAAAGATTACCTACATGGTATTTAATGATTAATGTATAATATATTTGGGTACCATACTGCAGGGCTATTTGGCACCCTTTTTTTATTAATTATAATGTTAAAAGCTTTTTAAGAAAATCAAAAACAAAAAGTTACCCTACCTTCACAACGGCATTGAATATTTTGAGTGCTAGTTATTGCATTTACTTGCAATTACTGAGAAAAACAAAACAAAAACGATCTTTTTTTAAATATTTTATGTTTTCCCAGCCTGTGAAGAAATAACTACTGGCTCTAAATCTTCATTTTTATATTTTGTGATTATAGCCCTTAGTAGTAATCAGTTCAAATTCAGTAATTTTATGTCCACAATTATTTATTATTATTAATATTTTGTTAGGAACTTCATGTTAGGCTATTTGGCACTTTTTGATTATTTCAATAATTTGCTTCTACATTGTTTTTATTTCATTTTTGAGTTTTATTTCAAATTCTTTGACTTCTACAGTCTAAATACCTTGTATATAAGTAATAAAGATAAGAATCATAAACAATTATGGTTTGACATTACAAGAAAATGCAATATTATTAAACAAGAACCATAAGTTCAACGATGTGTCCATCATCTGTGGTAGTAGTAACAGGAGGAAAATGAGGAGGAGGATTATCACCCGAAGGTCTGGACCAAGCTTCATATCAATCCAACATGATATGGCTGTGAAAATTACTTAGAATTAATAATATTGTTATTTAATGGTAAGAACACAGGTACAATTTAATTGGAATGCCAAATAGCCCCAAAAGCTAGCTATTTTTTGTCAGAATTTTTTATATGTAAAGCTTCTTCAGGTTTTTTTTCATACCACCGTTGGAGGGCCATAGGTGCCGATACAGTTTGGTATACAGGTATAAATGATAAAATTTCAGTAATAACTGTAGAGTTTGTTTAAGGTCACTTGATGCGCCCGAAAACAAAGTCAAAACAGCTTGTGTGCAGGAGTTCACAGAGATAGTGCAAAACGCGCTGAAACAAATCCAGAACAAACAATCTGGTAGACTGTCACTGAAAGTACACTGCCGAGTGTGAAAAAAACTGAGACACTGTCTAACACTGTTACATTCCGACAATTTATCTGCGAAGAATTCACTCGCATACACGTTCTTGAATCCGTTACAAACCATGATCCGCCGCATTCTGCCCTTGCCTCTCTCCTGCGCCCTTAAGTAGCTAGCAACTTTTTGTGTATTCAAATTAAGCTGACATAACATACGGGCACCTCCCTCACTGCCGTTCTGATAAAAACCAATCCCTGCACGCGCATGCATTTCACTTACATTGCAAAAGGCAGCGTTTACAGCAGGCATATACACGGAGACGTTTAATTCGAGGTACCATAATTCTTTCGTCACAAACAGTTATTGCAAAAAAACTAAAAACGAGTGCCAAATAGACCCGCATTACAGAAATAATAGAAGCAGTCATACTTATCCGCACAAATGATAATAACCAACCTTGGCATCTAAAGTCTTCTTCAGTTCTGTCATATACAAATATTGTTCAGGATAGATGTAATCATATGGAAAATACACAAGCAAGCCATCAATATTCAACCTTCAATCAAAAGAGAAAAATGAATGATTAAAATATTCAAACTTTCCAAGAAATGTTAATTTATTTTGGTAATTGCACATTTGCTCTCTTGTATGGGCGAGAGGATTTGCTGCAACAGCAGAGTTAAATAAACTATCATTCTCCAACTATATTGCCAGTTAGTGCTGCTAATGTGAACAGGGTGGTAGGACTGATTAAGCATACCTTTTCATATATAGACATGGATTCGTTCCTTATGCTATATAAGACTTATGTCCATCCACACCTCGAATTCTGTGCACAGGCCTGGATGAAATGAGCATGGAGTTGCAGTAAAGTTGAAGTGTTTATATTGGGTGGGTCAAAAAGTTTGTTCTGTTTTTGTCACTTCAGGCTTAAGCTTCCACGTATGGTTCCTCTAAGCTGTCGCTAAGAACATTACTATCACAATAATTCGAACAACAAGGGAGTCCTTGTCTAACACACAATTCCAACAAGACAGTCTACTCTCTTTTTTTCTTCCTTGTCTAACACACATTTTCTTTTCACATCCGAGTGTTCGGCGTGTTCTTAAAGACGTGGATTTGCTCGTATGCAAATTTGGTCCTAATCTTATTTGTCGAAACTCCAACCGACCCTCCTGCAAGAAGGGTTGGTCCCATAAGGCTTCTTTAAACAAATTGTACCATTGAAGGTATGTTAAGTTAAACTGATTATTTTTCTGGAGAACTAGTCTCCAACCTGTGAAAAAAAGATTGAATTCATTTCTGCAGTGCAACAGCTGGTCGACCAGACCTTGTGTAAGTACACAAATAAATTCTTATAGTACACACATTGTGTAACCAGCACACAAAGGAAATTAATGTGTGCATAAAAGATTTCAAATTCTGTAGATAAGTTAGTTTTTATTGAAAAAATATTGTTCAAAATGGCATTCATACTTTTGTCACTGTAAAAAAATTACACAACAGAAAATCTTTGCACACACTGACTACAAAAAATTAGAGGAAACATTGTTTCCATGTACAAAGAATTAAATTTCTTTTCTAGTACATTTGTGGGAAAGCTACTTGCTCTCATTTAAATTTCCTTCTTAATTTCTGCACTGGGTTTCTCGAATGATCACCCCTTTAGTCAGAACATTATGACATCAGTGGTCAGGAATCATATGCAACAAGAGCATCACAGATATATATGCACACCACCACACCTCTAATTAAGAATTGATGCAAAAGCAAAATTCATTTATAAGTTAAAAAAGATCTTTCTGAAATAATTTTATTATAGTAGTAGTAATATATTTAGATTATTCATTTTCTTCAAAGAAAATTTTGAAAATTTGTCTAATTTTATAAATAAAAAAATTGTGCCTAAATTCAAAAACTTTATTAACTAACATTTTTTTTTAGGTATTTTGGGACTAATATCATTAAAATTAAAAGTGATTTCTACTGGATTTTATCATCCAAGCTGGGTGAGTAGCCAAACCACCTATTGTTAACTTCTATTTCAAAATGCCTGCCACTCCAGGGTTAGTATTTTTAGGGTAAGAGTTGGGGTTATTGTCGGCTGCTTCTCCGATTTGTAATTCGTCATCAGCGTTTGTTATTCTGATGCTTGAGCGGCGGACATTTTGAAACGGGAAAGGTCATATTTGCCGTAAAACGAATGTAGGGTTTAAAAGTTCCATTTCTCCTAAAACTCACTCCTAGCAATTATTTTTTTGGGGGGAAGGGGGTCCAAAGAAGTGCGGTTTAAAACGGGGGGCCTACCAAGATTATATTTAATTTATTTTCCCCCATCTTAATTCATGAAATTCACTCGCCCAAAAAGAATAAAAGCTAATTTTTAATAAATGCATTTTTTGGAAATAATATTTTAGGTATGGAGAAAAATATTAGCCTGTTTTGAATAGAATTATGATTTTCTAATTGAAATTCGAACTTCAATGACCACTACTCCACAGCGAGTTTATTTTTAATTTCAAAGAAATAATATCGGAATAGCTGTCAAATAATAAAGAGAAATTTCAAAACCTGAAGAAAAAAAACCAAATCAACAGATTTGAGAAATTTAACAATTTTAATTTTTTAAAAATCAAAATAATTGTATAAAAACAAATATTTTTTCATTGTTCTAGAGAAGTGAATTGGAAAATAAACATTAAAAAAAACTAAAAGCATTTGCCGGTAGTAGTAGCAACTGCGAAATTATGTTGAAAATTGTTTAGTCGATGGATAAAAACCAAAACAATGATAGCAATTATTTTTTTTTAAAGTAAACAAATATAAAAATTCTATAAAACTTATCTCACCTCATTTTTAATATATTTTTCTTCTAAAAACAAATTAAAAGACTTTATAAAGTTTACCAACGCGTGGTAAATTTTACTTCCATAGAACAAAGTAAGCATTACACCGTAACCGGTGTTCGGCGTAAAAATTACTCTGCTAAATCATAAAGAGGAAACAAAGTCATTTAAATGCCTAACCTAAATACGAACAATTAATTCGTTTGCCTGTCAAATCCTGTTTAATATACTGTATGCCTCAAAACTATAGTAATATTTTCAGGAAATTTTAGACAAGGATCTTTTTAAAATAATAAGTTTTTAGTTACTCCATGAAAGTTGAGTGAAACGACTGTTTGATTCAAGACAAAAGATTTTGCACTCTGCCGGTAAAGGAAGGCATGCAGACAAATATTTCACTTCTGGTCATTTTTTTTATTACATTTTCTTTTATTATTTTAATATCAGCGTTGCCTGGTGGGGAAAATAACTGAAACTAGTATTCCAAGGGAAATTATGAATCACTGCCACCCATATATGTTGTGTTGGGGGTGATCAATTAAAAAGTTGGAAAAAGGGGTGATCAATGAATAAGTTACTTCTCTTGACATTTGTTGGGCACCACTAAAAAAGGTCTGAATTTTAAAAAAACAAACTAGTGACCAATTTAGCATAAACTTACATTGCATAATGAACCTCCCTCTAAAAACCTATTTAGGGGGGTAATTTTCATGGATAAGTCAGGTAAAGGCCAGTGATCATGATAGATTGTCCTTGTGCTTTGTTAAACTTTGATAATTTTAGTCTGAAAGCGTTTCTCAGGGTTGCACAACGTTTTACAAACAACAGAAAAATCAATTTTTTTTGTTATTTCGTTTTGCTCCCAAAAGCTATTTTAATTCCAAATTAACCTGTGCTGGCCTCCAATGATCTTGGGGGTCAGCACCACCTATCCTATCATGTTTTTTCTGCCCAGGTTAACCCCACTTACTGAATTACCTCCAAGAATGTAATTGTTTGGCTGCAAAATGGCCAAAAAAAAGAGTTAATTTAATCCAAAACTGACCTCTGGGACAATTCTGCATAAAAGAATGGTCAAAAATTTACCATCTACCCAACTGAATTTAACCATATCAGCTCGACCATTAGTGAGGTCAAAAAAATGTTTGTACTTCATAATAAACTCAATATTATGCTATAAATTGCTTTAGTTGGCTAGAAATGACCAGAAAAGACACCAGATGACCTCAAGTGACCTCCCAGATAAACCGCTTATTGTCTATAACTTTCACCATGTAAAGATGAACCCTTATGCCAAATTTCTGCATCCTAAATGACTACTGAGGTCAAATTCGCATTGCCTATGACCTTTGCCATGGAAAGATATACCCCCATGCCAATATTCAGTTCCATAGGAGCCAAAGTATTACAAAAACTGTGAAAATTGAGTAGAAATGACCAGAAATGACCTCTAGTGACCTTCAATCTCGCCTAGCCTGTTACCTTTGACGTGAGTGGATGTACCTGTATGCAAACATTCAGCATGCTTGGAGTGAAATTGTGGCCCACACATTTGAAAATTGGCTAGGAATTACCTCTTGTGACCTCAAATGACATCTGAGATCAAAATAACAATTCATATGAGCTTCACCATAGAAAGATTTATCCCTATGTCTAATTTCAGTTTCATAGATGCAAAATTGTTTTAAAATGACCAGAAATGACCTCTGGTTACCTTGAATGACCTCAGAGGTGAACTTCACATAGATTAACATCTTTGCCGTGAGAAAATGTACCCGTATGGTAAATTTCATCCTTGGTGCAAAATGGTGGCCAACAATTCTGAAAATTGGCTAGAAATGACCAGAAACGACCTCTGGTGACCTCAAATGACTTCCGAGATCAACCTCACATAGCCTATGTGGAAAGTAGACCTCTTTTCAGTCTACATGCAGAATATTAGGTTGATAGGACTTATAGTTTTTGCAGAGAAGAGGCACGGACAAACAAACAGAGTGCTTAAACATTAATATAGATTTCATCTTTTCCAAATAAAAACCCAATGAATTAACATTACTCAATAAAAGCAAAGGATCATCTCCATAATTAATTTCATTTTTCTAAATTCTAAATATATTGAATACAAAATTTTGCTTTTGTAAGATTTTTCTTCATATTTATCACATTTAATCTTTAGTTCCCTTTCTCACTAATGTCAGTTAAAGTTTTAACAGTATGTTACAATATGGGATAGAGAGAGACCGTTAATGAGTTTTTATATGTATATATATATGTGCATATTTATATGCGCATATGTGTAGGTATGTATAGCTTCACTGAGTCTAGACTTTCTCAAGCATGATATGGGGTAGTAAAACACACATATAATTGGATGGGACATATCCAGCCAATTCCAGACACAAGTATGTGTTTGGTCAGCCAAAATGCTGAGAAGTCAAGTGGGTTTGTTATCATTGTGAGTTTGGAAACTGACAGCCCCCAGATACCATCTGATGAATGAGATTTTGGGCTGGGAAAAAGACATTAAGAGTGTCATGTGATATTGTGTAGTCAATTAGAACAGTGCCGGCTAATGGGATTTTTCTAGTTTTACTTCTGAAAAGCTTTTAGCAGTTGGAAATTGAGTCTTTTTCTTCAGGGTCACAAAAGTGACTTGGGCGCCTCGCCCAAGCCTAAGAAAATTGACAATTGATAATTGTAACTAAGTGGAGGAAAGAGGGAGTTGGAATGTTGATGCTTTAGCAAGGAGACAAGTTTTCTGGGACATGCGTATCTTTAGCCAGCAGCCCACAATGTTTTGGTGGTGATTAAAAGGACTGTAGCTAAATAGGGAGAAAGACTGCAGAAAGGGAAGGTCAGATAGATTTGTCCACGCACCACATGAAGTAAATAAAGAATTATTTTTCCACCAAAATGTTTGTTGTTGTGTTATTTGTGCAACGCAAGAATGCAGATGGAGGTTTTGTTTACAGCCTCCCAAAATGCACAACTATGCAGCAAAGACGCTGACACCAAAAAGGTATGCCTCATTCTTCCTCTCCTTTGACTTTTCGTGTTTCCCAACTCAACCTTTTTCGAATGATTGTGTTGCACAATTTTTGTTTCCATTCCTCTTTACTCCAGCTGGCCGTTCAAAACACGTCTTTTCATTACAGCCTGCACATATGCACATTGCATATGTGACTATGCTACAAGTACATTTTAATACCACTGAAAATAAATATCAAGAATGCCCAGGATCAAATATGACAGTGTAGCAGTCATTTTTCTTAAAGTACCAAAATAGGGCTAAAAATATCAAGTTGGCTTTATCACCTCGACAGAGCCAGTTCTGAACTCTGTTGAAGTACAAAACTAAGAATTAGCTTCCTTTTTTCGTGGCATCAGCACGACTATAAAAAGCCTATTTTTACGCTAATCCTCACCTTTTCAGCTTTCTTCCTCGCAGTGCTTCACTTGCCCGTGTCTATTCCTTCCTGGCACATAAAATATCTCTTCTTTTCTTCCACTTAATATTTAGGCTGCCTAGGGCTCACTTAAGTGTTTTTACATTCCTACTTTTAACTATGGACATTTCTTTGGTCATTCTCTCTACATTCCTTTTCGCCCAAACTAGGAATAAATGCCTCAAATATAGGCCATTCGAGAGTTAATGATGACCATTGATTACTTTAGTTTCTGTTAAATCGGGTTTAGCAGTGCAACTCCTTAAAATGTCTTCCTGATTAGAAACTATCTTTCCTACATGCCAGCATTTTTCCTCTCTGTCATAAGCCCTCTTTTTCTCTTAACAGATTTCTTTTGTCGAGAACCTTAGGCACGATTATCACCTAGGGATTAGTTCACATAACTAACGCTGCATTCAGACAAAATCTATTTCGGAACACGAAAACTGGCTAACGGCAGAAACCCCTATTTGCCTTAACTCTTCATCACAAAAACCTCTCATTCAAACTCCTTTTACACATATATGCATCCCTTTTTAATTGTACCTCTTTTTATTTCAATGTTTATTAAATATAACATTTTCATTTCAATCTGACGCCTTTTGTTTGATTCCTTATATTTTCTTTGTTTGTATTGCCCGCCAAAAAGAACCAATATGGCCGATTATTGCCTTCCTCATTTTTGACCACGTGACCTCCTTCCTCTCACTGGGAGGACAATAGCCATTACTACTGCTGGCTATTACTATTACTACTACTACTACGGCCACTGGCCACTGTCCACCATGACAGGTCACTCTCACTATTACCTTTTAAACTGCTATTTTCAAATGGAGAAACTATCTACATTCTCTTACAATTAATTAACTTCTCCCTTGTTAACATCTTTATATCTTTACAAATCAGAACCTTGTAGCAACCGCAACTCTACAACAGTAAACAACTATAATGAACTTTTTTGCTATCAAATACTATATAGATTGTTTGAATATAATTGTTGAAAAATATTAAAAAATAAATACTTTATGGCACTGGTGATCCCCAGACTATAGACAATGCAGCAGTAAAAGTGTTAACCAAATGATAGAAGAATAAAATCTCTGGTATGACAGAACATGAGATTTTGGTACAAAAGTTTTAGCTCCAGTAATATACTATCTTTTCTTGTATGCTCCTCCCCTCCTAACAAGTGTAGTGGCCACCTTTATTCAATTGAAAAAATCAAATGAGAAAACTAGTTTTTACAAACACATGAGATTGAAAAAGCAAGTTCTAGTAGGTAATAAAAATTGATGGAAGAAGATCATAAATATTTTTGTAGTGTTGTACTCATCTTTGGGCGGCAACATATTCATATTTTTGACAACAGAGTTTCAATGCTGGAGAGTTTGGTCATAAATAATACC
The DNA here is from genome assembly GCA_006491835.1 of Architeuthis dux. Taxonomy (NCBI): domain Eukaryota; kingdom Metazoa; phylum Mollusca; class Cephalopoda; order Oegopsida; family Architeuthidae; genus Architeuthis; species Architeuthis dux. The sequence goes on along the minus strand of VCCN01000192.1, from coordinate 310,870 downwards.
TGATAATATCTGTTTTTACTGTGTAATGTTCCACTATAAAAATAATAAAATCCTGCTATATTTGGTTTAGAAGAAAATTAACTTTCTATAACATAGTGGTAGGGGTGATACTGTACATACATACCTACATACCTACATACACACATACATAGCCAGCCAGATAAACTGGAGAAATCCAGACAGTTTTGCTGACAGTTTTGGTTGACAGTTTCTAATAACTAATGTGCTTTACATTTGATTCTCATGTGATTATTAGATCAAAGATCTCCCAAGTGGGCAAAAGAAGGTTTAACTTCAATTTGATCTCTATATCCTGTCACAAACTTGGTGTTTTTGTTTACTTTAGGTTTTCCTTGTTAATTAACTCTTCATACCAATATATTATGTTTGAAAACTAAAGAATGAAAGAAGGACAGAGAATTAAATCCTATAACCTAATCCAGTAGTTCTCAACCAACCAGCAGGGGAATTGAGGTATTCCAAGGGGGGAATAAGGCTATTAGTTAAAAATAAAAGTCCAGTTTAAAGATAAGGTTTTCTGCACTTCTATCTATCAAGTCGAAGGCTCGAAATAAGCTCTAAGTTGAGAATGATTTAAGATGTGCTCTCTCACTAATAGACCCACAAATTGAAGAACTAGTAGCAAAAAAACAAGAACAGAGATCACATTGATGTGTATATCAGTTACGATAGTAGAATTCTTATTTTATTTTTAATAAATTGGAATTTCAAATGATGTGTTCTAATTATTATTGCTTGCTTTCTTTGAGTAACAAATACACAACAGCAGCTGTACAATTATAAAATTAAACTAATTCTTAATATGAAGCTATTTGATTATACATAAAATAAAATTATTATTTGATTTTATTCTTTGTTGCAACTTAATAAATGGAAGGGGGGGGATACTAGTAATATTATTGACAAAAGTGGGGAATGACTCAAAAAGGTTGGTAACCACTGACCTAATCCAACTCAATTTGAAATAATTCATGGAGTGGGATTCAAAGGGGGCTAGCATCATGTAAAATTCAATTATCATAAGAATTTATCAAATCTTAATGGGTCTAATTAGCATTTTAAAATTGTAGCATAATAGATTAGATGAGGTATTGTACACTGTTACCAATTTAGATGTTTTTTTAATCACCCCTACCCACAGCACTGGTTCATTGCTGTGTTTAGGTTATTCATGTCTTCTGACACTTATATGTATCTATGTATATATCTATATATCCAGACTTCACCCAGCCCTAACCGTTCATAATAGAAACTTGAAATTTTGCACAAACACTCCCCTCAATAAGTAGGGAAAATCTGTTGTTTGTTTTTTGAAAATTCTCCCCCATAATAGGTTTTTAGAGAGGGGGTTCAATATGCAATGTAAGTTTATGCTAAATTAGTTACTAGTTTGTGCATGCTCGTTTTAAAAAATGTAATACCTTTTTTTAGCAATCATAGCCCAACAAAAGGCGAGAGAAGTAACTTATTCATTGTTCACCCGTTTTTCCAACTTTTTAATTGATTAACCCCAATACAGCATATATGGGTGGTGGTGATTCATTTTTTTTTCCTTCAAATTTGCGTGTCAAGTGTTGCCAATTTAAATGTTTTTTTTTTTAAATTTTAAAATTTTGGAGTTCATTCCTGTCGATTTAGAAGTTGTTTTTTAAAAATATTTTTGAATTTGTAAGTAATTTCCAGACTCAAAAAATTGAAAAAAAACCCATTTCTATTGGCACACTGCTGTTGTAAACATTGTATACTGGTTGTTTATTCTTGTAGAGCATAGTGCTGCAACCACTCTGCTGCAGTTTCAGTACCAAGTAGCTTTTTTATGGGTGGAGTTGCTAGCCCCACAACCAAGCCTCCTCCTTTACCAAAAGAAACAGAATTCAGCACTAAATGATCCACCAAGGGTCGATGTGCCATTAAACAAAACAATCAATCAATCAATCCTCCTTTACCCAGGCTTGGGATCAGCTATGGTCACAGCAAAGCAAAGCTATAGATCTAACCTTCTAGATAGACTGCCTTACAGGGCTAAAGGGCTCCATCTGCGGAGCTATTTACCCATAGCTGATGGGACAAGTGGATTCTTGCCTTTCCCAAGAGCATTATTGGGAAGTGAACATAAAAAGTTGTATACTTGTTAATTCGGACTGCACCTCATCTTAGAGAAGGAAATTAATCTAAAATGAACAAATATATATATGAAATGATAAAATGATTAACTGTATCTGAACTGTTGAATTTTAAGGTCCAAAAATAAATGAAATAGTTTAGATTTCATAATCTTAATACATACTTTCAAGTTGTATGTTAAAATTAAATTGTTTGATTGGTTTACATATGCTTTATAGAATAAAATGTAATGTATACAACATCTCAGCAATAAGGGTCAAGCATTATATTGCAATATTTGTCATTGTGTTGTGTTATGTTACAATTGCTTAACCCTTTATAAATATTAATTTTTAATAGTTAATCTTATTTTTGTTACCTTTTCATCAAAGCAAAAATAAGATGAAAGAAAAACTAGTAAAAAATTAGTAATAATGACAATGCTTTAAAATGAATATGACTTTTATCGTCAATATTTACTTTAGTGAAATATTACTTATATAGTGACAACGTGGTCATAGTTATGGTAACTATAATTTATTATGACTCCATAATTAGAATTTGACCTGATGTCCACTAACAGTAAAGTTTTGGGCTGTGTAATATTAGTAGAAGTATGGAGGATGTTTGCTGGCGTCCGCAGGAATTTGTTGAGGAAAAGAAGACGGATCTCTTGATGAGAATCCGGTCACCTGTGAGGAAGGTTTTGTAGATGCCGGCTTGATGCATTAGATTTCTCCATAGTAAAGGTTTTCAAAAGTCATTTAAATTGACTCCAATTTAAATACAATCAATGGCAGAAAAAGGGAACAGCAATGAATGATAAAAACGAAGCGACAATCCTTGAAAGAGACAAACATTTCTTTATTCAAACAAGCATGTAAATTTAGTCAAAAGTTTATGCGTGTGTGCGTATATATGTAAAAGTCTATTGTCCGTGTATGTGTGTAAATATGTAAAAGTCCTTTGTTCCGGCATATTTGTTTTAGTGTAGGTTTGGTCGGCTTCTCCATTCACATGTTCCTGATTTTAGGCACGAATATAATGCGGCTCTCTTATGTCGACAGTATGAAATCAAATGATGGATAATTTTATATCCAATCAACAGAATATGATAATTATAATGACACTTATTAGTGAGAGCCTATATTTGCCGGCGTCGGTGTGAGCGACTGCTAAACGAGCGTCCCAAATCGTAAATGTGAATAAAGAAACGAACTTCGTGCGGGGATCGAACTCGCGTCCACCTTGGAAGCCACCTATACGCGGTGCTGTTCTACCGACTGAACTAACGAAGATCAGATGATAGAAAGGAGTCTTTTATCCTACACTTGGTCGGCTTCTCCATTCACATGTTCCGATTTTAGGCATGAATATAATGCGGCTCTCTTATGTCGACAGTTCTATCATCTGATCTTCGTTAGTTCAGTCGGTAGAACAGCACTGCGTATAGTGTAGGTTTGCGAACGTGTAAGTAAAATGTTTTGGGCTAAAAGTCTTTCATGATGATAATGTATGCGTGTGTGTGAATATGTAAAACGTGGAATTGGCTTACTTACAGTTTGGGGTGTTTTATACTCTGGCCTGTCTGTAGCGCGTGTGAATAGCATACGTCTCGGACAGGCCAAAATCATAATGGGGAGCTGCGCTGTTATGCACGAGCCTTTGTGGTGATGTGTATATTGTGTATTGTGTGTGCAAAAGATGAGTGTGTGTGTGAGACAACCATCTTTTGCCTGATTTTGGCCAGGTCGCTTGCTTATATGGTAAACAGGTTGTTAAATATACAATTACTACTACATGTAGTAATATTAGATCCAGAGCCAATTATGTCCCCTTTTTGTGACGTCACTGGTTGCTGCCACTTATTTGGTATTAAACGTATTTTTGTTTATTCAACACGTGTCTGTCTTGTTCTTTACATACATATTCTTAATCTGTACACATCTTCAATTACATAACATCATCAGCATATAATACAGGTGACTCAGAAAAATTATGTTGTTATTTTTTTTATATTTCACCCGCGATTGGCTAATAAATTGGAATTCAGATCAGGTGGTATGCTGCCTACTACGACCGTGCAATTATTTCTAGGGAATTCTGTGGAGCCTCCTTGACAAATATTTTCTAGGTGTCCCAACATTTATTTTATTACTATAAATTGAATGTAACTTTTATTGTCAGCATTTACTTTATCAAAATGTTACTTATTTTATTACAATAAATTAAATGTGATTTTTTTCCTAGCCAGAAGCCAAAGTTTTGACGTTTCTTAGAGCTTTTTCCCTAGCCAATATTATAACTTTTTTTCATGACTTCCTGTGACTTTTTTTCCGGTCACCATTATTCATCGGTTCTATTCTCAATATCCAATTTTTACCAAAATATGCTTGAGATTTGAATCTGGAATTTTTGCTATTTGACAATAAATATAAACAAATTTTATGTTAAAAATAGCATATGCCATACTTAAGATTTTTCCTTTGTCATTAAAAAATTTCAAGATTGATATGCAAACTATTCTCTAAAAATAAATTTGAGTTTGTAAGTCTGTGACAAATAAATCAATTCTGCCAATATAAATGATATTCCACTAAACATCCAATGAAAAAATGCTTCAACCAATAAATCTGTCTTCTTTTTGAGTTAGACAAGTTTTTTGGCATAATAAATGTTAATGAGTTCATGTGATGTGTAGCATTACTTTATACTCTGATTAAACTCTATAGTAAGGAGCTCCATAGATCACGCATGAATACAACTTTATTTTCAATTTCTTTAACTTGTACTACTGCTGTCCAATTCTACCTGAAGGTCAAGGAGATCAGATTACCAATAAAAGAACATTCGAATTGAATTCATAATATGAATATCTTTTCCAATAATTCCGTCCCATAAAATAAATTTACCAGACCGTAACAGATTATGTATTGAAAACTATAATGTTAATGTAATGTGGCTATTTTAATGACAATCATGTTAATAATTTTATAGAATTTCGTTATATATTTATTTTATTTGTAATATATTTTTAATGTGTTAAAAATCATGAAATTGCATCGGTATTTTTGGTAGTGGCGCATTTTAAAATATGCAGTGGGAATAGGATTGAAGTTAAATTCGGGCTGAAATCGACAGGAAAATACTTTTTAAAAATATTTGTTTATGTAAAAATCTAAGTAACAAATCAATATTTTTTTAAAGTAAAGCTAACAGATTATTACTGCGTAACTACTTTCATGTTTCGACTCGACTAGGACCAACAAACCTTTTAGTGTTCTTTAATGTCACAAAATGCACTAATTAATTAATTATTTATTAGAATGTCACTCAAACCCTCTTATAAAAAAACCGCTCCTCATAAACACTGAATGACTCCTTTATACATTATGTCATACTAAATTATCTTCCCTACATAAATGATATTCCGTTGTGTACAATACTGCAGTTCTGTGAAGGCAGGTTTCAAGTGTGAATCGATTGGCAGAAAAAAATCAATTAAAGAAATTTTGCAAAACTAGTCAGTATTATCAACATTTTTATTGATTTACGAATATTTCTTATCTTAACAAGGATATTAAATACTATTATTTTCAAGTGGTTTGATATTTTTTTTAAAATGTAGGCGGCATTCAATTACAAAACAGATCCGCGGCAATCGTTTTCAAAGGTTTGATTAAAATCGAGAAGAGCAGACAGCTTTGTTTTTCTAGAGACTTGTTGTAATGGCCAGCCGGCTCTAACTGGACGAACTTGGGCATTTTTAGCTCCAGGACGTTCAAATTAGAGCTTCGGTTGGTATCCACATAAGATACAAACAACGGATATTATCTCTAAAGTACTTAATTCCTTCGTTAACACAGTCCAAGCCAGATATTATCGATGGTATGGTAGTTGTGTAACAGAATTCCATTCAATAAGGACAAACAACATATGGCGTACTTTTTGTCGTGTTGTTTATTGTCACTGAAAAAAGTACAGAATTAAAAGGTTGTCAAAGATGGAACGTGTGCTGAAAGACCTCGCCAATGAGGCTTCTATTCCCAAGTTTCATACAATCAAGAAATCTTGTCTTGATGTCTTAGGTAAGAATTTAAACAAAAACATTTTTTTATCGAGCCATATTGTTTTAAAAAAAAAAAAAAGAGTTAAAAAGTGAATCATATTTTTGAATCGAAGGTGCGAAATGTCGAAATGTTTTTCTTAAATACGTGTTGTTTTTGTTTTTTTTTAAGTGTTTATAGTTGGTTTGGTTGAGGATTGGGAAAAGGTAATTAAATAAGGTAAAGATTGCATTAAATTATTGTAGTGTTAATTGGTGCTTTCTATAATCTCATATTTGCTGATTTTTTTCAATTTCAGACGTGAAAGAATTTACACTGAAAAAATAATACAATCACCGAAATATCTTCAGATTTGTTTTCAATTTTTGACAAATTTTCAGTGTTGCTTGCTATTTTGATTTATTTGCTACGATTTAAAAAGAATAAGATGTTGTCCGTGTGAAACAAATGCTTTAACATAACTTATGGCAATTGGCAATCAATCGAGCTTTTATAAATGTAAATAAAATGATGATGTCTTTGCATTTAAAAGAGAGAAAAAAAAAACGTAGCGATTATACACACACACACACGCGCACGGACAAACTGATTCTTCTTTTAGAGGTAGCAAAAAGATAGGTTTGTTGGCATTCTT
>VCCN01000192.1:252504-263510 GCA_006491835.1 Architeuthis dux | reverse complement strand
ATTAATATTAAAATTATTTTTCTGTTTATTGTTTTTAGCACCTTATTTATACAGTTGTTTAAGTTCTATAACTTATTTTATCAGCTATTTGGTATTTCCCAACATTAGAGTTTCAGTAAGGATTAATGAAGTTTGAGACAAAAATTGCATTTTCTTTTTTCTGAATTTTACTTTTTAAAAGAATAGTCAGCATAGCAATGTATATTTATTTAAAAAAAAAAAAATGAAATTGAAATTAGTGAAAGGGAGAACTTTTCTGCTGGTAAACTTCTTCTGCATATATCGGAAGAAGTAGGGAATAAGCACCCCAAAATTGAACGAATTGAAACGGACACATTTTGCCTCGACACTGGAAGACGTCACTGAAACATCAACAGTCTTACAAAGATAAACAAATATGACATGATTTTAGGGAAGATCGCAGCTTTTACTTTGCACATACCTTTTTTGACAAGTTTAAAATTAAGAGAGATTGAAATTAATAATCTCAAAGTTTTTTTTTTCAACTTTTTTTCATCCAGTCCAGAAAAATTATGAGCAAAAAAGAAAGAAAACAGAAGCATTTTTAGAGTTTTAAAATCTTTACTGCACAATGTTGTTTAAAACGTTGCTACTCCTCATTATTCTGAATATAGTAAAACACAAAATGTAATCTGAAAGGGCTAATCAGTTTCGATATTAAAGTTGACAGACACTTATGATCAAGACGAAAAAAGTAGTTTTCATTATTTCATCAATATGGCACATTGATAAATTTCATAGCAACAGATAAAATGGTTTTTACTTGCACAGAGCATTAACAGTCAGGCCAAAAGTTCATGTATATTAATACATAAAGCTAGTTTTTTTTCTTTTAGCACTTTGTTGATGCTTGCTTCAAAATTATTTCAATGCACAACTGAAAATAATTATTTTTTAAGATTAATTTTTAGTTTCTCTTAGTTAATTTTAATGAATCCTTGACATTTAAGTGATTACAGTGAAGGCCATAATACATTTGGTAAAGATATCATATCAGACAAAATTTTCAGGGTGCCTGATGTAAACTTGTTTACGAGTTTGAGCAGTTTCTTCACGTTCTCTTACTTTAAGACTTACTAGTTCATTACTTTAAAGCTGTTAATAGTGTAAATGAATATTTACATCTTATCAGTTTCATCTGAGGTTTTATTAAAAAGAGAATGAACTCTTTCAAGTGGAAGAGTCCATTCTTTCAAATGGTGGGTATGAGATATTTTTATCATCAAAATTGTTAACTTTAAGTGGAAGAGTTCATTGTTACAGATAGAAACAAACAGAAAAAGTCACACTGTTTATTATATAGATTGATAATAAACTTTTTATGTAACAGCAAGGTAGAGTATTTTTCTTAATGTTTGATTCGTTGTTTGTTTTTAACTCTCTCTAAAGAAGAAAATATATTTGATATGATAAATAAATTCAAGGAATCAAATTTATAATTTCATTTTACAAACATATTTTTAATACTTTCCAAGACATGAAAATTTGAACTATTTTCTTCTATTGATTCTCTCACACTAATCTTGTCATGGTCATATTACAATTCCTAAAATTCAAGCTAAAATAAAATTACCCATCAGTGGAGTTAATATTACTTGGAATTATGTTCTTTTGTTTCATCACATGATTTACTATGTACACTATCTGAATACTCACCCTAATGGGCGGGTTAGATTGGTGTCCCCCCAAAAATGAATTAATAAAATAGATAGATGGAAATCAGATAATGTTTAAATTAATTTGTTTTTAAAAAGTGATATTTTTTAAGTTGGTTTTTTTTTTTTTTTTTTTTTTTTTTTTTTTTGTTAAAAATGTTAAAAATGTTAAATATACATACACACCGCTTAACAGAAAATAAATGGTCATTCCTCCTCTTACTCTCCCGTCCTCTCTATGAACAATACAAAGTCCACACTCGCTCTGTGATTAAGTTTTTCATCAGTGGATTCAGCTGAAAATTGGGGGATGATTTTCAAAAACTAACTCGCTAAAAACCTACTTTGGGGTCCCATTCGTACACACAGAAAATTTCATGGGGATATGTTCTATGGTTTCTGTGGTAGGCTGTCACGTACAGACAGAAGTATAGAAAATCTGTTTACATTTACTCTTAAATTTCATTATTCTTTAATTTGGTCATAGGAATAAATGATTTAAAACATTTTGCATTTAAAACATTTTATTTTAGTGTGAAAAAAAAGTATACAATTTGTAGATACAAGCACACATCATAACAATCATATTTACACAATATCTAGGCCCTTAAACCTTTCAGATGTTTAATGTTAGAATGGTACTCCCAGTTCGGTTTATACAGTAAATCTATTTTAATTCCATTGGGCAGTTGACATTGCATTGGATAAACATCATAATTCTTCTTAAAATCATTGCTATCTATTGATAGCACTACATATTCCGGTAATCTACAGTCTATTCCGGTAGTCCGAAGTCCCACCACTTTATGGCTAAAAAATAATTTTTGGATATTTGCTTCTACCATATATGTGTGGCCTCTCAGTCCCTTGTACCCTCTTCTAGTAAAAAAATACATCAGGGTTTACTACTTCTAAACCACAGTTAATTTTAGTCTCCCAATCCCTCCTATTTTCTAACGATGTTAACCCTAACACTTTTAGCCTATCCTCATAACTCATACTTTTAGCCTATCCTCATAACTCATACTTTTTAATAAAAAAAAAAAAACCTTGATATTTTAAAACTCATAAGAACCCAGACCCATTTCTACTTGAAGGAACATTATGCAGGATTCTGGGTAGGCAAATTGACACACAGTCAAGTCACTACACCAAGATGTTCTGTATATGTCACTTAATACCCTTCATGAGTTAAAATCGAGGATAAAATATAATATTATATAAGAGACAGTGCAAATCAATTAAATTGTACATGACACTGGTGTCACAGTGGGTTCTTAGGGGTTAATAATTGTTCCAAATTCATGTAAACTTATCAGTTGCAGCGAGAGCAAATAATACTGATTTCTGACAATTGGTCCAATACTATTAGTTGCTTCCAGCGAATCATCTGCTTTTTGAATTTTGTTTGACTAACTTACTAATCTGTGCATGATCTGCATGCTTATATTCCAGGATTGGCAAGAGGAATCTGATGTATTGGCTGACTTCAAAAGCAAAGGTACAATTAATTTTTTACCATCACAACTTTCTCTGTTACTAATTGCTTTTATGAGGGTGCACCAATAAGTCTGCAGCCTGACACATAGTTATTAGCTGAATTTTGATCTGAAATTTTCACTGTAGAATGTTTGGTTTATGTGATTAATATTAATATTGTATTAGGTGCAACGACAGGAAGTAGATTTAATTGAAAAAATAAATATTTGTTGTATTCAAGTTCAAGTATAAATATGAGAATGGTACTCCCAGTTCGGTTTTTACAGTAAATCTATTTTAATTCCATTGGACAGTTGACATTGCATCGGACATTACGACTACTGAAGCATCTTTAAGAGATTTAGTTTGATTGCTTCAATTTGAAACTGTTTGACCAATCAAAAATAATTTAATAATGCTCACGTCTACAAAACGCTTGCAAAATGTTCACGTTTTAACAGTTAATGTTGAAAATGGCCTAAACAGCTGTAACATGTACATCAGAAGACATACACCGATACACAAAATGGAACTATGTTCATAAAAATGTAAATTTAAAAATTTTAATATTTATAACGTCTAGAACACTGAAATTGAAAATATTTTTCAATATTTTTCATTTTCATAGTTTGTTTTTCATCATCAGGTTTCAGACTTATTGATTTACCTACATAGTCTTTTCATTTGTGTTGTGTTCATCCTTTTTCATACCAAGTTTGAAAACTAATAACCTATGGTTTTGTTTGAATTTCTGAGTTGAGGAATTATCATTATACACTGAACAAGTCATATACTCTGGTTCAGTGGAGGAAGCAAACAAATATTATGTGTTTTGTTTTTGTTGGTTTGTTTGTGTGTTTAGCCATGTTGGTTAAAAACACATTTGGTTTCTACCCATATTTAGCTGTGTTGGTTAAAAAAAGAGAGAAACAAAGACATGGCTGTTCAGATTGACGGCTGCTGGTCAAAGAGGCTGACCGTAGCTACCGAAAATGAGACTTAGCCTTGTCACTTCTGTTATCAGATCAAGGCTTCGTCTAAGCTTCCTGTACACTACGATCAGACGAGTTGCTTGCCTTTTATTTAGGTTTAAATCACGAAATACAATACATGGGCGAAAAGAATTCCAAAGGAAAATTATGAATCACTGCCAACCATATATGCTGTGTTGAGGTGAATTTTCAAAACACAAGCGGGCACAAACTAGTGACCAATTTAGTCCGGCTACATAGATAGATAAAATTGAAGCTCCCCCCCCCCTCTAAAACCCTATTTTGGGAGGTGGAATTTAAAAAAAAAACCCAAACATGTTCCCTACTCATTGCGGGGAGTGTGTGTGTGTGCGTGTGCGTGCGCACAAAACTTCAAGTTTTTACTATGAACAGTTAGTTCTGGGCAATGTCTGGATACATAGATAAATATAAATGTGTGAACACATGAATTACTAAACCCAGCAATAAACCAGTGTTGTGGGTAGCAGTGATTAACAATATAATACAATTTGAAGATTAAAAATTGTTTTTTAATTGGTTACTAAAATCAGATATTTAGTTTGAAGACTGAAATATTAAGATATGAAGTGGTTTTTAAATTTATAAACCTTGTACAAATACATTAAACATCTATGTGTATATGTTGGCAGCGGCTTGTTAAATTACTTGAAATTTGCAGATTATTAATAATGCTTGTGTACTAAAGTTGAACTATGTGCTTTGATGTGAGTATTCTTCTTTTCTGTTATAGACAACCAAATAAATGTTGATGCAGTACTGAATGAAGTCATCTATATGCTGAAATTCTTTACTGACAAATTAGAAGAAACCCAAAGGTGAGTATTAGCTATCATTTTATAATGAACCATAAGAAAACGTATGAATAAACATTATAAAGATTAGAAAGGTGCTGACAGGGCCAGATTAACCTATACCAGAGCCCCTAGGCTATTAGCAATATGGGGCCACCTATCTTGAACCATCCTTCTCTCCCTCCCATTTTGTGTATGATTTTAAGTAAGTAATACAATCTGTCAATCGTGTGAATAAAGTGGATTGTTATGTGCTAATGTGTAATATATTCATTCCATTTTTAAAGAGATATTTGTTAGGACATTTTTAAGTTTTAAGATATTATTAACAATATCTTAACAATTATAGTGAGCGCTCAGACTTCACATCAGGGACTGTTCTTATTATGACAGTTTTATTGTTTAATTCATTTTCCCTGTAGTAGTAGTGATGAATTTCTAAATTGCTATTTATTTTGGGCCCTACGCCGTAGCGTAGTTTGCATATATGCTAATCCAGCTATGGTCCTGTCTATGCAATTATATCATGTGGAAAGTTTTGTTTTTATTTTTGTTTTTTTTTCCATTTTGCAAAATTTCGATTATTACATAGTATAAATAGAAGGCAGGATTTATTCAGTGATAGTTTCACCCTTAATTTTATTATGAAAAGAAGTTTATCTTCCTTTTTTTTTCTTTTTCTTAGCAACAATTCAAGTTCTTTGAAACAAGCTATTCCTGTGCTACTTGAAGGTGTCCTTGCTGTGCTGACTCACTCTAAAAGATTTTTAGGTGGGCAGAAAGAGTTTATAGAACTGTTATGGTAAGTATATTTTTAATTAAAAAAAAGATGGACTATAATTATTACAAAGGAAGTAAGGATCTCAAAGAAATTGGACACATCTAGTTATATAGATAAATTATCATAGCTAAATTTTGTTAATGAACAAAAGGAGGAATTTTCCATTAACCCATAAGAACACATTTCTGAAGTTTGTTTTGAAATCGGACTCTTAGTGTGTATTGTGACATATATGTCACATTGGGCATTTAGGGCAAATCTTTCCATCATTTGAACATACATCAGCTTGACAGATGTTTTTTTGCTTTAGTAACACTGATTTTCCTTTTTATATGCATTTCCACAACATATATTGAATTTATAACTTTGCTGGTTAGATTTAACAAATTATTTTTCAGATATATTTTATAACACAAAAAAATCTGAAAACTGAATAAAAATAAATATGACTGCCTTATACTGGAGGTCTTCTCAACAAGCTACTATAGCTGTAGAAAATTGTTTCAAATTATATTTTATTAATAATTTAATTAGACATTATTTTTTATGTTTAAATTTGTTTAAATTAGTGTTCATAAAATGTATCAAAAATATTGTATAAGGGACCGTGCAGATCAGTTAAATTGTATGTGACACAGGTGTCACAGTGGGTTCTTATGGGCTAAAGTACATGAGTAAAAGAAAAAACAAGACTCTGTTAGGAAATGAATCATTAAATTAATGAATCACAGTGGCGAAACAAGGGTTCTCAGCAAAGACAGTATCCGGGGGCAGTTGCGCAATATTCACTCCGCTGGTTAAACATAACCTATAGTCATATTTTCTAAAACTTGTTTGTAATGTAGAGGATTTGAAGTGAAATCTAAAATCGGTTCACCAGAGCCTAATCCCTTTTCTTTGTTTCCTGGCTTCCTATTGGATTAAAAATATCTCTCATTTAATTATGATTGGTTGAATAATGTGCAGGGGTTGTGAATGTGCATGGCAACTTGGCGCCAGTTTACTTTTTTGTCGAAAATAACCTGACCATTTAAGCTAGAAGTAACTTGAATTGTAACAAAACTAGCCAATCTCCGTATGATTTGGAACACTGCAGTGTCAACTTCCAGTTGTCTTTCTAAAAGGGCTGCTGTATACCCATCTTCGAAACAGTTATCTAACAAACAATGGAAAACAATTGGTTCTGGTTGTATTGGGATCTGTTTATTTTCCACCTCCATTTCTATTCTATCTACTGTTTTATAAGTTTCAAATTATCTTTATAAAGTATAATGTATTTCTATTTTCGTGTTTGTTAAATGTTCACTCTTTTAATTCTAAATAAAAATATCAATATATTAATTCTTAAATTTTTTTTAAATGAAGGAAACATTTGTGTCCATCACTGATCTCTCTACTGGGTACACCAAAGTGTGAACGGAGTGTTGTGACCCAACGGCCAAATGTAGATGAGATGGGTCGTGGATCTGGCTGCTCTACCAGTGGACCAAACTTGGCTTCAACAACAACAAAAGTCATTTACAAGTAAGTGATAACCATTTCTTCAGATGCAATTTTAATATACTACACAATAATATTGGCTTTGACTAATAAATCTTCAAGTGATATTTTGTAATGGAAACGCTGTGCCAGCAAAAGAAGTCACCTCCAGCGATCCAGTGCAAGTGGCCCATCTGGTGTGGTGGTTGCCTCTCCTCTAGGCCAATCTGTACTCAGTTTGAGTTGATCAATAGCAAGGCAGCAGGAATTGTCATAAATTCTGCTCATTCTGGTTCACAGCACTTAGCTCCTGTGAATACCCGAAGGTGCGTGTGAATTGAAATGACTTTGTGTTTGCACGTGACTTAGAATCTGATACTGCAGAGATTACACTACAAAACAAAGGAACATATTTATGCCTTTATAATTCTTCTATAGTTTGCTGAATAAAGTATAATTTTGAGCAAAGAATAATTGGACCAATCCACAGTTTGACTTAGTTTAATGATACAGTTCTGTCTGCATGCTTTTAATATTAATTTGTAAATGACACATAAATTTATATAAAGATTACTTTGAGATAATATATTGTATTTGGTAGCTGTTTTAAATATTTAGAATTAACTTTTGAATAAATAGTTTCATAAAATTGTAGCTAAAAGAAATTAAAATAAAAAAGCACTGCAAAATTGACCAAACGTGCCTCATATTACTATAATAAAATTAAGCAATAATAAAAGAATTATGTTGAAAAGAATTTCAATTTTTATTTTTGTAGTATTGCGGTTCAACTTGTACGTCTTGTTGGGCCAATTGGTTCTCTTCGTCCAGTTTTGGAATCCCTTTTTCATCGGATGTTACTTTATCCACCGCCACAACATCGGCACGATGCTCTGAAGGGAATGAAAGTGGTAAGTTTTTTTGTTTTTTTTTTTCCTTTTTTTTTTCCTTTTTTTTTGCTTTAGTAAATCTCTAAAAGTATGCTTAGTCTTGTAGTTTTGTGTATTTGGTATGGCATTCCTTGAATTTAAGTATTTTCTAATTTACAATTTCCCAACTTCTAAATGATTATGCCTCTACAAAACTCCTGACACCGTAACTATGAAAATTCATACATATGTTGGCTATATTTTCATTGAATTTATAAAGTCTTTTTTAACATTTAAGATTATTAAGGAATTATGTTAGCTTATATTTTGTATTATACACTGCTTATTAGCTTATTTACAAAAGGAACATTTGCGCCACATAATTGATTTCTGTAAGCTTCTGTTCAGTTTATATTTTAGTTTATTGCTAGCCAATGATTCTAAATATTACTTTCAAGTCCTTTCCAAAAATCATTAACTCTTAAATTCATAAACCGCGTGAAACCGCTCGTAATTGAGTGTTCCAATCTTCAATTAATAGTATAAAATAGTGGAACTCTTCTGTAAAAAGAATTTACTAAATGTCAAAGGGAGATAATTCCGTTCGGGTGTTATTTCCCTTGAAAATAACATTCTATTTTCTTTGCATGAGTTTAAGAGTTAATATACAATCCAGACTCTGTCTTTCCAACTACCTTTGTTTATACTAATTTACAACACACACTGACTATATAAATTTTAGTGATTTGTACAAAGTTATCAATTATCTTTTGAAATTACAATTTCAGTGGCTGCCTATGTTGTCTGTTTAGTATAGAAGTTTTGGATCACTAGAATATCCCCCTCCCCTAGACTGTTAAAGTGATCATTCAAAACATTAGCCTTCAACACAACACTTTAATAATTCAGTGTATTCTATGAACCCATCAGATAGAATGCATGCACAAACTATTAAGTCATATTGGAACAAGAAAAAGTCTGGAATTAATGTGGGGCTGTTATTGTAACTTTTTAAAGGAATACCTACAAGAATTTATGTAGCGTGACAGTGATAATGCATTGAAAAATTTATATATTCATATGAGTGAACAATATCTTCTTTATTTTTGTCAGTATAATAAAGCGTTTAAAATGCATTTGTATGAATCAACAATATTTTCTTTATTTTTGATAATAAAATAAATTAATTCCTACATCTTCCCTAGTTTCCTTAACTTTCCCTAAATTATGATGGTTTACAATTAAACATCTTCTCCCTTAGAGTGCTTTAAGGGGGGGGGGGTTGTTCAACTGACAAAACTTTGGAGGGTAGGATGTTCAAATGGCCATTCTAGGGAGGGAGGATGTAAAAGTGATCCAAAGTTTTAATCAATGCTACCCACAATACTGGTTTATTGCTGGGTTTAGGTTATTCATATGTTCTGACATTTATATGTATCTAATTATCTATCTATGTATCTGGACATAACCCAGCCCTAATCGTTCATAGTAGAAACTTGAAATTTTGCACACACACTCTCCTCAATGTGTAGGGAAAATGTTTTATTTGATTTTGAAATTTCCCACCTTAAATAAGGGGGTTCAATATACAAAGTAAGTTTATGCTAAATTGGTCACTAGTTTGTGCCCGCTTGTTTTTTTTAAAATTCAGACCTTTTTTAGTGATCACAACCCAACAAAAGGTGAGATAAATAACTTATTCTTTGATCACCCTTTTTTCCAACTTTTTAATTGATCACCCCAACAAAGCATATATGGGTGGTGGTGATTCATAATTTCCCTTGGAATGTTAGTCTGTCCCATATTCAATCATTTTAGTTGTTGTTGAAATACATTTCATTTAAATTGAATCTGGATTTTCTTCACAGTTGCTCAGTTCTCCAAGAGGTGTTTTGGATATTGCTGCCCCAACAGGCATAGAACCAGGCAGTACCAAAAAACAATCTAATTGTAAATCTGATATGGCACTCATGAAATTGTAAGTAACATTTCATAATTTGTAGTTGGTATTTACAATTTAAAAGAATCATTGGTATTCAAAAATTGTTTAATCTGTTTTTCATTAAATGTTATGTGATTGACTTGAAAAAGATTGTAATTTTGTAAATGATTTTCTTTTATTTTAACTCTCTTAAAAGCTGCAATTGGTGGCCTTTAAGCTCAATATCAAGTCAGTTCCTCTATATGTAGAATTTATATTTTAATTATTTGCTTATTCCTCTTATTTTCTTAGAAAGAAATGTAATTAGAAAATAGACCTAGAGTTATCTCCCTTGGATATACATTTTTTATTTGTCTATGTATACTTAATTAAATTAATTACTCGGAAAGAGGTGGCCCAATTAGACTTGAAATTGCTTTATTCTCCAAGTTTAACAGTATTATGCTAACAAAAATTGCGCTACGATATGCCATTTTTGCTATGTTATGGTAACAAACTCACAAACAAATACAGATTCAGATCATTATAATATAGATGGATTCATTTTTTTATGCACGCTAAGACTTCACAATGAAGACTTCAAACATTTACTGCAAAAACATGTTTAATATTGAAAACTTGTATTTGAGCTCTATCATTGTACGAATGTGTGGGTATTCCGTATCTATGTGATAAAGAAAAGAGGGGATGAAAGGCAATTCCCAAGAGAACAAGAGATATGCCACCATCTTTGTTTACATACACTAGTGGTATTAGTTGTAATAATATTCAAATTTCTTAGATGAAGCATTTTCAATTATTAATTTTTGACCAGTAATACTTTCATCTCAACTCTCAGATTGTCAATCTACGATTATTAAGTATTATATAAACTAGCACTGTAAGGTTCTTAAGAACTTCAACAAGTAAACATCACAGTATCTAATTATGAATGAATGTTTAACATACTTGGGGCTAGATTTTCAAGTTGGTGTCT
>VCCN01000192.1:224326-238607 GCA_006491835.1 Architeuthis dux | reverse complement strand
TTTATTTTATAATTTGGAGAAAATAGTTAAGGCTTTAATTGCAACCAAGACTATTTGTTTAATGTTAAGTACAACCATTTCTCTTTTGAAATTTGTGATTATAATATTTGTTGTTATCCATAGATGTTGTAGCCATATTGCAAGATTAGAACATACATACTTCAGTGCTGGGAACAACCAATCTAGCCTTCCTAAAGTGCACCATGAACAACCTGTAATGAGTATACCAAACTTGGATGGCTCATATAAGTAAGTAAAAATTATTTTATTCCATTCCTACTATTATTATGTTTAAGGTTTGCTGTTAGTCTTTGTTGCTTGTTGTTCTTTTCTGTGTTTAGCTGTGTTGGCTAACGCATTTGTTTAGGACCATAATTTAGCTGTGTTTAGAAAAGAACAGAGAGAGAACAAAAGACATGCTTACAGGGTGATAGCCTGGTCAAGAGAGTCTTACCCGTTCTCACTTCCGGCCCTCGTTTTTTCGGGACCAGAAACAGAATAGGGGCTGTTGGGAGCTTGCTTTGGCATGTTTATTTATATTAAGCATAAACATTAATACATACATATATAAACATTACAACTATATTCTAGAAAGTTTTAATTCTTTAACATAATGTATCTTTAGGGCACCTTCAGTGTTTTAGTTATTCATCATAAGATATGACTAGAGCAGTGGTTCCCAACCTTTTTGAGTCATTCCCCACTTTTGTCAATAAGATTACTAGTATTCTCCCCCCTTCCCTTTATTAAGTTGCAACAAAGAATAATTTCAAATAATAACTTAATAGACAGCTTCATACTAAGAATTAGTTTAATTTTATAATTGTACAACTGCTGCTGTGTATTTTTTACACACAGAAAGCAAGCAAAAATAATTTAATAACTTCATTAAAGAAAAACATGCACTGTAAGGTATTCTTTATCCCAACTCTAACCAGAATTGAGAATAAACACTTTTTTTTGCTTATTGAAATAAAATATGACATACAAGTAGGATGAAAGAGGAAAGGGTATAAAAAAAGAAGGGAGATTTGTTTTATTATAAAAGGTTGTAACTCTCTAATGTGGTGCGTTTTGAATCTGCCATCATTAGTTTGAGGATCTGCCACTAGAGTTCTTCAATTTGGTTTCAAACCATGGTTTATAAATCGACTTGTTAAGCTGAATGTGTAAAAACCTAACCATGGTTTGAAGCCAAATCAAATAACTCTAAATCGACAATCTTCAATATTTATTGTGGCATAAAATTAGACATGTATTAATTTTTTCTAAATCTTATTTTTAATATAACCAATTAAAATGCATAAGCAAACACAAATAACACATAAATATGTACAGTATCACCCCAAAATAAGTACACCCCCCTACCAATGTTATAGAAATTTAATTTTCTTCTAAACCAAACATAGCAGGATTTTATTATTTCTAGTGGAACATTACACAATCAAAACAGATATCAGGTATTATGTCCAAACTCTATACCATTGAAACTCTGTTGCCAAAAATATTTTTTCATAGTGGTGTACTCATCTTTGGACAGCAACATATTCATATTTTTGGCAACAAAGTTTCAATGCTGTAGAGTTTTGTATTGTAAAGAAATAATAAAATCCTGCTATGTTTGGTTTAGAAGACAATTAACTTTCTGCTAGGGGTGTACTATATGTGGAATGAGTTAGCAACAATAGGGGTCAGGCATATATTTACATAGGTGTAAACATATACCTGACCCCTTAGGAGTCAATTTCTGTTTTTCTGTGTTCCAACAATGTCCAGGTCCCAAGGTTGCCAGAGGTATAAATGTACTATATTGGCATAGGCTAACTATTTTGATGTTACTTTTATATTTTACCATTTGTTATTTACTGTTATTTCCTGAATAAGTAATCATGGAAAGAGTGAATTACTCATGTACTCACTCACCTCTTTTCTTCAGTGAGTAACAACTCAATTGAAAATTTTTGCGGAACCCCTAACAACCTCTCGCTGGACCCTAGGGTTCCGCAGAACCACCGTTGAGAAAGGGTGCTTTATACATTTCTCTAGAACAGGTGGATAAAAAAAATCAATGTTTCTACTTGAAATTGATTTCAATTATAAATTGAGTTACTTTTCATACTTGTGGTAATTAAAATTTAAAATGCTCTAATCTTCCATTATTGTCAAACACCAGTCCAAGTTGGAGGCTGGAATTGACTTCGTTTTTCTACCGTAACAACAAGAACAATCCTCATCTAATTTATAAAATTAACATTTCCCTACCGTGATTTGAAATCACGACCAAGTGATGGATAGGCGGCTCTCTTAGCAACTGAGCTAAACTGACAAGTCTTACATATCTATGTATTTATTTATTATATATACAATACAAAAGTTGCAGTAATCATTTTTAGTCGGAATAGAAATAGGAGTGGGATTTGACCCTGCAGCAGCCAGGCTTGTTTTGCAATGAAACACGTAACCTGTAAGTTTCAATAGTATATATCAAATCTTTTGCAAGCTAACATGTTTGTTTATACCTGGTACAATTTTATTGTTGATATTTTCAGTTGTGATCCTGAAATGTACATGACTTCTATGGTACCTGTAATGCCTGTAGCCCCCACAATAAGTGTCCATGAACTGACCCGCTTGAGCACTGTTGAAGCTGGGTGGGACAGTGCAATCAGTGGAGGAGGTGTGCTCAGTGCCTCCCAAGCATCAAAAGCACTTTGTGGTCTCTCTCAAGAAGTGGACAGGTAATTATTTGCATGCAAATGTTGAGCATCATTTTTTTCTCTTTTTCTTTACCTGTATTTCTTTCTTGCCTCTCCATTCTCTCATCCGGTCTCCTTCTTCCCCACTCCATTCTCTCCCCCCCCAGTTAATTTCTCCCCCCTTCATTCTTTCCTCTGGTTTCTTTCTTCCCCCTTCTATTATGTTTTATTCTATTATTTTTGTTACACTTTGTGTGAATATGCACATAGTATCTAGTGATCGAGTGATGGATATCGAATGACAGGAAGTGTCCTTCAATCTCAAGCACTTTCTAAATTTCCATAGTGCTGCAATCTGCATTCTTTTATTTCTTCTTAATATCTTCAACCTCTTTGCTCGGGTTTTTATTGAAAAAATATTGATTCACTATGTTGAATTCCAAAGTGCCCACATAGTTTTGTCTCAGGAAAAAAATTTGCACAATATAAGATTTTTGAACACATTGACTATAAAATTTAGAGGGAACACTTTCTTTTTCATATTCCATAGCTTTTGCAGTTCACAATCCTTTTTGTTCTTTTTCAGCATGACTCTGTGGTCTGCCAGGACATCACATCCACTATTTGGCTTAGTCTTTCTTTCTTTGGTCTCTACAATTAAGTCTGGCCTTCTGACTTAGATTAGATGATCTGCTAATGTTTGCTTTTCATATTTTGAAGGACAGTTTCTGTCTTGTGCTCAGATCATTTTTCTCTATAGCTTAACCAAAGTTGCTTGCACATTTCCCACTGAATAACTGTTCCCAACCAATCATGTCTGTTTTTATATTCCATCTGTGTCATTTTGCTATATTTAGCTATATTAATTTGTACAGCAATGCCATAAAAGTACTGCATCAAAACCTGCACTAATCAAAACATTGCTGTATTACAAACTTCCTTAATTAACAACTTGAAACCAGCTGATGAGATATCTCACAATAGATTTGTTGCCCTGCAAAGAGTTTTAAAAAATATCCCAGTCCGAAATGGTTAAGAATTAATAGCAATCATTTCAGTCAACTTGAAAAATTACTTCAAACGAATATAAATTTACATTTATAAATGAAATCTGGATTATGTTGTCTGTAAGATTCCTAGGATTGAATATTTCATTACAAATATCAAATCTGCCAAAGTTATTCATCTAAAATCAAGTTTCATTTATTTAGGAATAAACTTTGTGGAAATTCTGTCATCAGAGTGCAAGATACACTGTTTGCCCATTACATTTGACATTTGATATTTGATATTAGAAAAAAGGCAAAGTAGGACGACTTAACTGTCAAAAATGCATTGTATGCATCGATCACCGCTAATGGAGCTAACTTTTTTACTTTCGTACTGCAATGACTGTTTGAGTTTTAGTAAAAAACGATTTTTTAAAATTTTTTATTAAATCAAGTATTGTAAACCATTTGTATCAATTTTTTACTGCTATTTACCCGTATCTTAATTTTTAGTAGTTTTTAAAAAAAATCACAATGTGTAAAATAGTTTAACGAATAATAATAGCATTTTTACTAAAACCAGGTTGAATTGTAATGAAAAAACAACTGGAAGTTGAGATGAAGGTAAATAGTAATTAAAAATGAATAAAAATGGTTTACAATAATTTGATTGATTGCTTTTTAAAAATAAAACCAAAAATAAACAATAACACTGGCGTGCAGGCATTACTGAAATTGTGATTAAACAAATTAAAAATTAGGATGAATGTAAATAGTAGTAAAAAATTAGTAAAAATGTTTTACAATACTTGATTTAAGAAAAAATAAAATAAAATAATCGTTTTTTACTAAAACTCAAACAGTCATTACAGTCTTTATGATACAATACATTTTTGACAGTTAAGTCATCCTACTTTGCCGGAAAAAATTAGCTTAGTGCCGGTAAGACTTGGCAGAGATTAGCACAAGATAGGTTGTCATGGAAGGTGATGGGAAAGGCCTTCGTCCAGCAGTGGACTTATAACGGCTGATGATGATGATGATGATGATGATTAATACACAGCTTGCTTATTTGAATATTGCAGATTTTTAGAGATTTTCTTTTTTTGGCAGATTGTTTGAGGATGCTGCTCAAAAGCTAAACATGCAGGCATTGGTAAGTTTCCTTTCAGAACTATGTACAGCCAGCCATCTTCAACTGATGCAAATGAATTACAAGTCTGAAGACGAAGAGATGTTGAACATAGGCTCTAAGCTACCGACTAATGCTCTGCTATTATACAGACTTCAGGAGGTACTCATGAAAGTGCTGCATACAGGACGACCACTCCTACATCTGGTTCAAGCCTACAATGCTATTTCCACTCACCTTGTTGAAGTAAGTTTCTTCTTATCTCTTTTTTAATCACTGCTACCAAAGGTTTAGGTTATTCATGTGTTCACACATTTATATGTATCTATCTATCTATCTATCTATCTATCTATCTATCTATCTATCTATGCATCCGGACTTCGCCCAGCCCTAACCATTCATAGTAGAAACTTGAAATTTTGTACACACACTCCCCTCAATGAGTAGGGAAAATCTTTTTTTAAAAATCTTTTTGTTTTTTTTAAAATTCCCCTCCAAAATAGGGTTTTAGTGGGGGGTTCAATTTTCAATGTAAGCTTATGCTAAATTTATCACTTGTGCCCACTTGTTTTGGAAAAGTTCAGACATTTTTTAGTGATTACAGCCCAACTTTTTAATTGATCACCCCCACCCCAGCATATATTGGTGGCAGTGATTCATAATTTCCCTTGGAATGCTAGTTTTCTTTATTGCCTTAATTTTGATCATTGTTGTTAATCTAAATAACTATTGAAAGCACTTTAAAAACTTTCAATAATAATTTGCCGCAGATTTTTAGAGTTTTGTTTAATACTGTCTCTTTGCCAATTCAACATTTTTACCTTTTAAAAGGCAAACATGTTAATGTGTAGTCTAATGACTCTTGGGATCAAGTTTACATCAGGCACCCTGAAAATTGCTGAATCGAAAAGGGACGCATTTTGCCTCAACACCGGTATTCGAAGTTACTTATATTCAATAAAAAACAGGTTGTTTTTTATTTTTATTTAAACTAATAAATTTTCAAAGTTACTAAGATACTTTCTCCCGGAAAAAGTATTTTTTGTTCTTTCAATCTTCGTAAAACTAGATTCTGGCTTTTATAGCAATTATTAGTTTACAGTCATTCAGTAACTGTCATCTTAGCATAATAAAAAATAGAAAAAGAAGGTTGTTTTTTGGTTTTTTTTTAAACTAACAAATTTTCGAAGATACTTTCTCCCAGAAAAATAGAAAGTATTTTTTGTGCTTTCAATCCAACCTTCTTTTTCTATTACGTAACCTTTTTCGATTCAACAATTTTCAGGGTGCCTGATGTAAACTTTATCTGACTTTTGCTAAGGTTAGGTTGTGGTTCTCACCTTTTTACATTTAATAATTGGGAACAGTTATAAATTGGTGAAGAGGATAAACAGGTCTGGTTAGTCACTCATAGAAACCGTCACATGACCAACGTCTTTTGGCAGCATGCTGTTTTGGGGGTGATCAATTAAAAAATTGGAAAAGGTGGGTGATCAATGAATAAGTTACTTTTCTCGTACTTTGTTGATCTGTGATCACAAAACAGTTTGAATTTTCAAAAAACAATCGCGAATGCTGCTGGACACAAACTTACATTGCAAATTGAACCCCCACTAAAAACTTAAATTTTAAAAGTATTTTCTAGACATAAAAAGGAGTAAATGTTGAAATTTTCAGCTCTCTACCTCCATTGATGGGGCCTGTACGTGTCCTATATAGCCAACCAGCTGACCAACTTGAAAACTGAAGAAACCTATGTCTACAATTCTGGTGACAGTTTTGGTTGACAGTTTCTAATATTAAAGAGAATAAAACTTTGTTACAGATTAATAAAAGAATTTATTTTAACAAACATTGAATTAAAAGGACAAAAAGTTTGGCAAAGTTGGACGACTTAACCGTCAAAAATGGAAGCTAACATTTTTTACTTTTATACTTACACAGTATTTCTATTTACTTTTCTAAAAGCTATGTACAGGCGTCCCATGTTATAACATGGGTGTTGGGGTCCAAGAAAGCCAACCCCATTATAACTGAGCTGTGGTAACTGCAGGGTGGGTATGGGCGATATTCAAGGGCGGGTGATAGATGAAAGATGGCGCACATTGTTTATCGTCTAAAAACTAAATGAGATTTGAACAAATAAACAAAAGCATTCTTTAATGTTTTCTATTAAATAATACCACCAAAATAACTACAATATATATTTTATGAAGTATACCAAATTTCAATACTTAAAAACAAAATATTTACATATTAACATCAACCCTTTCAACCCTTAGCCCCACGCCTCCAGATATCCTGTACCTGAGTTGTTGTGGGGAAAAGGAAAAAAAATTAATTTAAAAAAAAAGTTTTGTTCATTGACTACTGAAATGTTTTTGTCTATTTCATTTCATTTTTACGTTGATTAGTCGGCATAAGTCAAATATATTTCTTAGTGTGGGAGTTGTTTCACCTGTCATCAAATGGGCTTAGGGTGTAGTAAAATAGCATTCAGCCTGAAATATTGGGCTTACAGGTTCAAAAGGAAATTCTGAAATTATGTAGATATTAAATGGCTGGATAGACCTTGTATCTATACTAACTATAATAAGATGAAACAGCAAATGAAACTTATTATTATTATTATTATTATTATTATTATTATCGATTACTTTTGCAATCTATCTATATTCCTTTGGTCTACTACTACTATAACTTAATTTTTAGGCTTCAGACTTGTGAGGTAGGATTAATGAATGAAAGAAAGTTACAGTGAAGGTTGTCTGTTTTGCTCCCATTCAAGCATAAGCACACTCTTCCATTCTTACCCTTGTTCATTACATTGCAAGGGTGTAGGGGAGAGAAAGGATGAAAGAAGTAAGGAACCATTACAGGGCTGTCGCCGTTGCTCCATTCATGCTTTGCAGCATTGGCAAAGAAGAGTTGTGTTGTCAGAGTGGGGGTACGAGGGCAGTACTCTCGCTCTAAACCCTAACGGTTGTATATACAAACAAGCAGAATAATATATAGGATACTTCATCTCAGAATCTCAAAACTACTTAAGAATATTAGGTTCTTTTCAAATTATTCACCTACCATCTTCAAATTAGTATGTTTGATGGTTTGTATACATTTTAATCTCCCAAACCATTTATTTTGATTTATATTTTTGTACATATAATAATAATATTCTATTTTTCATTTTATCTATTTATTTTGTTTCATTTAATATTTGTTTATCAGGCTTCTGGCAACCCTGACAGAAGAATATCCAAAATGGCAGTAACATGTATGCATGATTATATTACTGCAGTTTTAAGTACCCATCCTGAATATCCTCATTTCTATGTGAATGAACTGCTATGCAAGGGATTTGAGAGTCTCTTCTCTCAAGATATGTGTGATGGAGATGTACAAGATCAGGTAAGTAGTCTTTGTTTCTATTGTTTCACTCTATGACTTTAATAACATCAAGTTATAATTTTGTGTTATAAAAATCTAGAAATATCAAGCATATGTACTTTATATCGGTCAGTAATTACCATGCAGTAATTAGACCGCCGTAGGTTACTACCAAGTGTTTCCCGGCTCTTCATCTTTTATGATGAGTGTGGGTTACATAGTATAGTAGGAGAAGGTGTAACAATATTTTTCTCTACTTGACCATTCCCTCTCTAAGCTAGACTTGAAAATGTTCACATTCTCTGCAGTGACCGTGGCCGCACTCAGACAGTTCCAGTCCGCTGTCACTCTTGTAGCGAAGAACTGTTTTCTTGCACCAGTTTCAAGTTGTGTTTGAAGTTTGTATCTGTGGCCTCTAGTGTGTGTTTGGTGAAAGGCTCAGATTGTGCTTGTTTGGGCTGATAGGGAAACACTCAGTCAGTGTTGACTGGGTGTTTGGTAGGTCAGGATGTGGTAGGTTTCTATCACATCAGCTCTTCTGTGTCTGTATATGAGAGTTGGTATATCGGGCTGTTGCAGTCTTCTAGCATAGGGGAGGTCCTTCAGTTAAGGAACTAGTTTTGTGGCTCTCCTTTGCACTTTTTCAATTGCATTCTGGTTACGTTTCAATTGAGGAGACCATGCAAAGGATTTGTACAACATTGTGAATATTTCCTTGCTTATAAACTTGAATGTGTGCTGTATGCACCCCAGAACACTGTTGGCCTTGTTCACTATGGATATTTACTAACTTATATTATAAGGCCTTGTTCACTATGGATATTTACTAACTTATATTATATGGCCTTGTTCACTATTGATGCATATACAATATTATAAAGAAATTTGACATTGTTTGATTCTTAATCTACATATACCAGCATATACAGTAGAATGTTCAACAATAAAGTCCCTAAAAAGACCATAAAGATAGGAGAGGCTCAAGAAGAGGTTGATGAATACATCTATCTAGAACAGGTAATAAAGCTAGAGAAAGACCATGACAGCAAAATAAAATGATGCATAACGATAGGTTGGAAAGCATTTGGTATGAATAGACATTCTGAAGAGCACCTTGCCAATGTTATTAAGCGTAAAGTATATAACAGTTGCATAATACCAGTCATGACATACGAATGCGAAACATGAAAATTAACAAAACGAGCTGAAAAACAACTTAGAATAGCACAGAGATCCATGGAAAGAGCAATGCTAGGAATAACTCTAAGAGATAGAAAAAGATCAACATGGATCAGAGGGAGGACTAGAGTGAAAGATATTATACAAATAATTAAGCAGCAAAAATGGAGATGGGCTGGTCACCTAGCAAGAACAAATGACAATAGATGGGGGGGAAAGACTAACCGATTGGTGCCCATGGGACAGTAAACGCAGTAGGAAAAGACCAGACACAAGATGGAGGAACGAGATAGAAAAGTTTGCCAGTAAGACGTGGCAGAGGTTAGCACAATCTAGGTCGTCATGGAAGGAGATGGGAAAGGCCTTCGTCCAGCAGTGGACTTATAACGGCTGATGATGACAGTAGGTGCTTAAAATGTAAGTTATTATAGAATAATGGACATTACTGAGTTTCTTAATATCCACTAAAATATCATTGTCTTATAAAGCTACAAGTTAATCCCGGTGAAAAAAATTCACGGATATATTTGAATTTGTTTAAAACAAATTTTTAAGAAAAAAATACTGAAAATTGTTCCAGTGGAAGAGTCCATAGTTTCAAATAGTGGGTAGGAGATATTTTTATCAACAAAATTGTTACCTTTAAATGGATGAGTCCATTGTTACAGCCAAAACGCTGTTCATTATATAAGTAGATTAACTTGAGAAGAAAATGAAAAAATATCTCTCAATCAAAAAAATTCCTGGATCTGCCCCAATTAAGGCAAGCATTACTGACAGAATAGGGCTATTATATGTATAATAAGAAAATAATGGTTATTTAAAATGGGGTTGATTATATATAATTACTTTCTGCTTAGGTTTATTTATCTTAAAAGTTATAATATTATGGTGGAATTCACCAAAAACCTTAATACTGACAATATTCTGTAAATTCCATTTGGCACAATTTTAGTCAGGTGGCTGCACAGTAACACACGGTATAAGAATTAATAACACTGCTTAAGTAGTGCTTATTAGGGTGATTATCAATTTTGTAAATGCCAAAAAAACAAACTAACCAAGTGAAGTTATGATTCATCGCCACCCATATATGCTGTGTTGGGGGTATAAATTAAAAAGTTGGAAAAAGAGGTGATCAATGAATAAGTTACTTCTCTTGACTTTTGTTAGGTTTGGTCTGAATTTGGTCTAAATTTTCCCAAAATCAAGCAGGCACAAACTAGTGACCAATTTAGTATAAACTTACATGGAATATTGAACCCCCCCCCTAAAAACTTATTTTGGGGAGGAATTTAAAAAAACGAAACAAACATTTTCCCTACTCATTGAGGGGGAGTGTGTGTGCAAAATTTCTAGTTTCTACTATGAACGTTTGGAGCTGGGCAAAGTCTGGATACATAGATAGATAAAATTGAACCCCCCCCCACTAAAAACCTATTTAGGGGTGGAATTTCCAAAAAAACTTCAGAATTTCAAGTTTATACTATGAATGGTTAGGGTTGGGTGATGTCCGGATACATAGATACATGTAAATGTCAGAAGACATGAATAACCTAAACCCAGCAATAAACCAGTGTTGTTGGTAGCAGTGATTAGCAATCAAGAAAAATGTATGCATAAGACCACAAAAAATTATGACTCGATTAATTTTTCAAACTTTTTTTCTAAAAACTATATACAAGTATCCCCCATTATAATGTGGGTGTTGGGATCCAAGAAAGCCAAACGCATTATAACCTAGCTGGTGACTGTGGGGTAGATATGGGCAATATTCCAGGGCAGGTGATAGATGAAAGATGGCGCACATTGTTTATCGTATAAAATCTAAGTGAGATTTGAACAAATAAACAAAGGCATTATTTAATGTTTGTTTTTTATTGAATAATACCACCAAAAAACTATATATATTTTATGAAGTATACCAAATTTCAATATTTAAAAACAAAATATTTACATCAATGACTTAACCCTTTCAACACTTAGCCTCACGCCTCCAGATCTGAGCTGTTGTGGGTCAAAGGGAAAAAAAAGAATTTAAAAAAAAAAAAGTTTTATTCATTGACTACTGAAACGTTTTTGTCTAATTCATTTCATTTTTACCGTTGGTTAGTTGGCATAAGTCAAATAAGTAGTACCTGATTTTATATGACCCCTATATTCATTTTGAAAAAATTTCCATTGATTTATTTTTGTCATTTTTGTATTTTTTTAAAATTTCAGGTTGTATGCTCTATTTGTGAACTTGTAGAAGCTTGTACCGCTGAGATTAGGTCTGGTTGGAGGCCCTTATTTGCAGCACTGCAAGCCGTCAAGATAGAATACACCCTCAATGAGGAAGTGAATGAGGCTCGACAACGTCATATTGCTGCTGTACTTGATGTCTTTGAAGTGTTCCTTAATACTGACAATATTCTTGTGTTTGCCAATGCTGCTGTGGATTGTATACTCTGTCTTTTGAAGTATACACGTGGACCAGGTGGGTGCATGAGAATTTCTGCCTACTAAAGCAATCTATAGGACATTGGGTAATATTCTTTGTACTAACAATCTACAAAGTTTTGTGATGTGATAGTTGAGTTGGATTGGTATCTTTGTTGTTGTTGTTTTTATGATACTAATTCTCCAGTTTTCTTTAGGTGACTGTGGCATTCTATGATGCCTTAAATATTTATTTAAAACATTACTAATGTTATTGTTTCAGCCTGACAATGTAAGGAAAGAAAAACACTGGAAACCTACATTATAAGCATCGCTTCCATTGGAGAAAAACTTCTGTTTACCACCATCACATTCGGACAGTACACCTGAAGAAGGCTGAAAAAACCCAACAAAGAGGATACTATTTCAAACTAGCATTCTAAGGGAAATTATGAATCACTGCCACCCATATATGCTGTGTTAGGGATCAATTAAAAAGTTAACTGTGATCACTAAAAAAATGTCTGAATTCTCCCAAAACAAGTGGGCACAAACTAGTGACCAATTTAGCATAAGCTTACATTGAAAATTGCACTCCCCACTAAAATCCTATTTTGGAGGGAAATTTACAAAAAAACAAAAAGGGGAGTGTGCAAAATTTCAAGTTTCTGCTATGAACGGTGAGGGCTGGGAAAAGTCCAGACACATATAAATGTGTGAACACATGAATAACCTAAACCTTTGGTAGCAGTGATTAATAATCAATCAGAACTTTAGGCAATTGTTAAACTCCATTTTAAAAAAAAAAAAAAAAAAAAAAAAAAAAAAAAAAATTTATCATTAAAATGTTTATTCTTTAATCTTTGAGCCTTTTTACTGCTTTTGTACGTAAAGTTTACCACAGTTGAATAAATTCTACTCCCACTACTACTGTGATGCCACCTCATACCACTTCTATTTGGCTGAGTGCATGTCTAGGGGTATAAACGGTCGGCAGTTGAGTTACATCAGTAGAGGAGTACTCTATTTATGGGGCTTGATTGAAGTAGTCAAATAACGTCATTGTGAGTGACACATAGTGGAAGACCAGTGCTATGGTTCAAGTAACCAGTAGCTTCTTTGTTACACAATGCAAATATGTTCATGGGAAACAAGTGGTGTCCAGTCAATGCCGAAAACAATTTATTGAAACCTTTCTCGCATAGCATTTGTGCAATTAAAGAACAGGTCACATATATAACTAGCATTCCAAGGGAAATTTTGAATCACTGCCACCCATATATGCTGTGTTGGGGGTGATCGATTAAAAGTTGGGCTGTGATCTGTTTGGTTTGGTCTGAATTTTCCAAAATATTTAGCATAAGCTTACATTGAAAAT
Organism: Architeuthis dux; assembly: GCA_006491835.1. NCBI lineage: Eukaryota > Metazoa > Mollusca > Cephalopoda > Oegopsida > Architeuthidae > Architeuthis > Architeuthis dux. Next base: position 225,425 of record VCCN01000192.1, on the reverse strand, counting down.
TGAACCCCCACTAAAACTTTAAATTTAATTTTAAAAAAAACATTTTCTCTACTCATTGAGGTATGTGTGTATGTGTGTGTGCATGCATATTTCTACTATGAACGGTTAGGGCTGGGCGAAGTCCGGATACATATAAATGTATGAACACATGAATAACCTAAACCCAATTAAACCAGTGTTTTGGGTAGCAGTGATTAACAATTTTTTTCCTATTTTTATCACTAGCTGAAAACCCGCCCTAACAGGCTGTCAAAAATAAAGGGTAATCCTATAGATAAGTGGCTTAAATATCACTAGGTTCTAGCAACCCTTCCCATAAGCTTAAATCTGAGTATTCAAGAAATTCTTTGGCATTACATAATCATTATACAAGAGCTGATGTACAATAAATGTATATTCTCTTATAAGAAAGTGAGTTAGACTTCTTGATCTCTCATAGTTTAAAAGGAAATCAAGATAGGTTCATCTAAAGTTTATTCTTTCCAAATAATACAGGCATCACCCATTATAACGCGAGTGCTGGTGTCCAAGAAACCAACTGTGTGATAAAATTTAGCTATTTTGGAGCAAGGTCTAGCTATTCTGGAGCTAGATGTAGCTACTTTGGAGCTAGATTGATTTTTGCGTCCACCATCCACCCACATTATAATGTGAACCGTGCTTTAAAAACCATGTTATAATGGGGCAGACCTGTATCAATTAATCTTGTTAATTTGAACAACGGATGATTAAACTCCTTGTTGTTTGTCTTGTTAACACAACATTTCGGTCGATCCATTCTTTGGCCTTTTTCAGGTGTAATATCCGAATGTGATGGCGTAAACAGAAGTTTTTTAATTTCAAAGGAGGTAACCCTTATAACGTAGGATTCGGGTGTTTCTTTGACCTTGTCTTGTCGGGTTTGGGTCTGTTGAGCAGCAGAAGCCACATCGGGTTGAACTCTGCATTGTCTGACTAATGCATTCAGTCAACATGTTGATATGAGCTACCTCTTTGATTTTTCTCTGCTTCCAACAGCTTTCTCTGGCAATAATCTGAACTTCCTCCCAGAGAAGAAAGTGGATGCCTTTCTCTCTCCATATGTGTTCAGCCATTGCAG
>VCCN01000192.1:198057-224316 GCA_006491835.1 Architeuthis dux | reverse complement strand
CTGACAGAAAGATGTTCTATAAGTACATAGCAGAATACCAAAAAGCACTAGAAAATAGCAGACATAAAAACTACAAATTAGAGTATAATGAAGAACAAGTAGAGAAGAAGGATGAAAAGAAAACGAAAAATAATAGAAGTAGGAAAATAATATGGTTTACTCCCCTTTCAACAAGGATGTTAGAACTAATATAGGGAAAATATTTATAGAAATAATAAAAAACACTTCCCCAACAACAATAGATTACATAAAATTCAAAACATGAACAATATAAAAATAGGTTACTCCCGCACAGAAAATATGGGGAAAATTATAACTAGTCACAACAATCATATAATAAAACAATTCAAAAATAATACGAAAAACATAAAAAGCGAAAATAAATGTAATTGTAGAAACTCCAGTGAATGCATTGTGAACAAAAAATGCCTAACCAAAGAGGTAGTATATATGGCTACAATTTCAACATCACAGAACTCGAAAGACGAAAGGGTATACTTCAGATTAACAAAACCAGAATTCAAAGCTAGACTAGCAAACCACAAGGCATCCTTTAAAAACATGCATAGAAAAACACACAGCACTGTCCAATTATTACTGGCGGTTGAAAGAAAAACAAAAAACACCAATAGTCACTTGGAAATTAGTAAAAGAGGCGAATATATGTAACAGCTTAAATTCCAGGTGTAACCTGTGCTTGGAAGCAAAGCTGCAAATTTTAACTTTTAAGGACAAGAATGTTCTGCTTAATTCTAGATCGGAAATATGCATCAGATGTCGGCATCGGAAAAACTTCTCACTGCAATATGCAAACAAAGCATAATACACTAGAATAGGGTAATACGCGATGATTAGGGTAACAACAGGACCATAAGCAGCGACCAAACTAGAACAAAAGTAGGAAGCAGCAGAATTAAATATTTTCAATAGGGTGCCTAAATACTTTGTTAGGAAGTACCCTTGACTCCATCACCGATGTGGTGCTATACAACCATGGAGGTCATATAGTTAAAAAGTATAAATGAAAAAAGAAAAAAAAGAAAAATTAAGAATACAAAATAAAAATAAAAAAGAAAAATATAATCACATAAACAACAAACTAGTAGCTAATAAGGTGCAAATGGGCGGAGTGGAAGATATCCTAAAAGAGTGAAAAAAATAAATGAAAAAATAAATTTTAAATTAATTTAAAAAATAAAGATAGGAAATAAAATTTAAAAAAATTATACCAAAAACAACTAGACAAATTAAGAAACAAAAATACACAAAAAATAAAAAAAATAAAAAATAGCAATAGTAACAGAACTCTAGATAAAGGGCTTAAGCCAGACAGGAATATAAGATAAAACTTCTGACCAGAGCCAAAAGGCACTATAGCAAAACCAAAAAGTGATAAGATGTTTAGAAAAAGATTAACCAGTCAGAACCAGATGAATGAGCCCACAAACAAAGATAAAATACCCATTGGAGGGACAAAACACACCCATATGCATACACACATACATACATGCACATACACACATACACATACATACACATTTATATATGTACATACATATACATACACACAGTTATAAACAGTAAGATTAATAAGCCAACAAACATAGATAAAAACATACAAATATGCCAAAAGGAAACATAGATACCCATTGGACGGACCAAACAGCCAATTGTATAACAACTAAATACATAAACACGCCCACATCAAATGTTCATTGTGAAAATCTATATGTGAAACCGGCAGTACCACTTGTAATGAACCATTAAAATTTATTCCCATATAATCTGTAGTCATCAAAATGCCACACAATGATGCATATGATACATTGGAACCACATTTTTCATATATAGATAGATAAACATAAATATATGTTTAAATTCCCTGAACTTTCCCCTAGCACCGTGTGTGTGTGTATGATAATTATAAAGACATTTATTAATTGGGAACCCATATCAGCCCAACATCGGTGTTAGCAATAGATAAACGAGCGGCCTAGATTGTATAATGAATTTCATATATATGTATGTATGTATATATGTATATGTAGCTTTCACACATATATGAGGAGTTGGACTGCACATATTGGAGTCTTCTGCATTGCAAAAGAGCTTCTGAAGATGCTGAATGAAACTTGGCGAAATGCATCAAGGCTTATCTTAATGATAATAAATATGTTTGAGACGTAACATGCTTTTCTCAATCTTTCATTTCCACATTGTCAAATGACTTCTACCATTCTGTCGGATTACCCTACATCCACACAACAAATATATATATATATATAATATGTACAAATAAATTTAAGACAAACCAAGAGTATATGTATGAAAGAGTTCATTATTACTTTTTATTCTTTCATTTATTGTTTTGTGTACTGTTGTAATTGACGGGTGTCATCATCAGCGCATCTTTTGAAAGAGAGAGAAAAAAAATTCATGCATCATAAATGTATATAACATATAACTGTTAATACTGTCGGGGCCTAGGTTAGTGTGTGAAAGTGCTCGTGTGTGTGCTCGTTTTTGTACTAACCCTCGGGACCTTGAACCCCCAGGCTGGTGAAGCCCGGGAAGGGTGACCAGACAACTTGGCCAAAATATATAATAAGGTTGCTTGAAAGTTTTGTTTCTCAGATTAGCGTTCTCTGTTTTTATTACAGCAAATACCATATGGTTATATTTGTAATATTTTTTTGTCTCTTTAATATGCCAGTATTTATTTTAGCTGAGCAGTTCCCTAATTTTGTATTTTTCTAATTTCTCTAGAATACAAGTCGGTTTCCTACAAGAAATTGTAGATCCAAATATTCCAAATATGGACTTTGAACTTTTCAAGCAGAATTTCTCTTCTATAAGTGAGCAGCCACCTAATCAGCTCTCAAGGAAACCCAGTTTTTCTCAGAGCCTTGTCTTAGATAGTGCCTTGGACGCAGTTACTTCATCAAGTTTTGGTGCTGTAAGGACTGATGGAGGCACTCCGACAGATAACAATAGTATAACATCACAAGACTCTGGATTGGAGGTGCCAGCCACCACCCCTGTAGTGGAGAAGGCTTGCTTGCCAGAAGGAATCAAACAAGAACATGGGATGGAACAGTACAAGACACCCACTCTAAATGCACTAGATAACCAATGTGGATTACTGCATGTGTGGTTTCTTATACTGGATGGTTTAGCAAGTGCTACATCTGTTTGCCCTCGCAACTACCAGCCTCAAACCATGGATATGTTGTTTGAACTGCTTAAAGACACTGCTGATATTCCAGGTAAGAAAAAGCAAATGATGTTATTAGTCTTTCTTTTGCATTTGATCCATGCAAAGGAAGGTTGGTAATGTTTAATGACTTAACTGTCAAAAAAGGATCGCATCATAAGGACTGATTTGACTGATCACGCTAAAGAAGCTAACATTTTTTCACTAAGGCCAACGCGACAGTGTTTGAGTTTTAGTAAAAAACAATTATTTTTTTTAAAAAATTTTTATTAGATGAAGTATTGTAAACCATTTTTATTAATACTTGACTTCAATTTACATTCATCACTAATTTTTAGTACCGTACGGCAGTGTTTGTTTTGGTTTTAGTAAAAAAGCGATTATTTTATTATTTATTTTTATTTTTATTTAGACAAAGTATTGTTTTGACTACTATTTACCTTCATCTTAGCATTTAGTTGTTTTTTTTTACAATTCAACTTGGTTTTAATAAAAAAGCTATTATTTTATTATTCGTTTATTGTAATCCATTTTAATCACTAATTCGGTATGACTGGCCTTAGTTAAATTTTTCATTACAAAACAACTAAAAATTAGGATGAATGTAAATAGTAGTCAAAAATTAATAAAAATGGTTTACAATACTTCATCTAATAAAAAAATAAAATAAAATAATCATTTTTTACTACGAAAATAAAAAATGTTAGCTTCTTTAGTAGTGATCAGTCAAATCAATCCTTATGATGCAATCCATTTTTGATGGTTAAGTCGTTAAACATTGTTGGAAGGTTTTATAATTTCAGGGGCTTTACCAGAGAAAATCTTCAGAAGCTTGATATTTTTCCAACAGAGTTAACACACTTTCTTTGTGTTGCTTATGTTGTTACCATAATGTTTCAGCCAATCCATTCTACAGCTTTCTTCAGGTTCAACATCTGTAATTAAAATTGAGGGTATTTCAGCACTGTGTAATTTTCATTGATCAACAGAGAATGAAATTGGAGAGCGCTCCCTTGTATAAATTAGAATCACCTGTGTTAACACAGGTAGCTGTGAAAAGTATCGTCTATGTGGCTTGTATTGCTGGGAATGAACTTAAACCAATCAGTATATTAGCTACCATTTTTTGTTCACCATCTGTTCTGTAAAAACAAAAAAAGACAGAGAGACACCCCTCTCTTCCTTACTGAATTTGTTCCTGAAAAAGGCTGTAGAATGGAATGTCTGTAAACTTTATGATAACAACATAAGCAATACAAAGAATGAGTTCAGTTGTTCAACCAACTCTTAGAATGATAATGACTATTCTCAAAATTATAGACAATGGCTTGATATTTGTGTAGTTTATCAGAAATGTAACTTTTTATACTGTATATACAGACTATATGACGAATGGTTTACAAAGATATTTGGAGGACTACCACTCACCGCAACTCATCCAAGCCCCATAACTGTCCATATCAAGCTTTGGTAGATGGCCCACTAGTCATAATACTAGTGCATTGGACCCAGTGTTAAATTTGCATAGTTTAAAAAAAATATTAAATGACTGTCTTATATATCAGCAGGGGCAGATCCAGGGAGTCATCCAGGATCTTCTGTCAGACCCTCAGAATCTTTCCCAAAATATTCCGTTATACTGTTTTCTGAGCATCTTCCGAGTTTTCAATCTTTTCGTCTCAACACATGATCCCCCTTCAAGACCCATAGCATTTTTCTGAAATTTTTATTTATCTTAATTTCAGTAGCTGATATGCCCTGAAATGCAATTTTAGCAGCAACACCTATTTATTTTGAAGCTGGTAGCTGTCACTGCCACTCTGTTTGCTTTTCAATAATGATTTTCCTACTGTTCATTGTTTTCCTCTCAATGTAGTTATTTTTAATTTAAAGATACATTTATAGAGGCTTTTATTTTTTCTAGTTAGTTGGTACTAAATCATAGCCCAACAAGAAGTGCTTAATATAAATGTTATATTTGATTTTATTCAATTATTATCCCAGTTTTAGGTAATTAAGCATTTAACAATGATTTTACAAAATATATGCTTTTGAACTGGATTGATATGAACTTTTCATTTTTGTTTTATTATGATGGTCAAAGTTATCTCATACTTTATTAGAAACTGTCAACCAAAACTCTCAACATAGGTTTCTTCAGTTTTTAAGCTGGTCTGGCTGGCTGGCTGGCTATGTATGTATCACACATACAGGCCACACCAATGAAGCTAGAGGGCTGAAAATTTAAACATTTACTCCCTATGTCTAGAAAAAACGTTTTTTTGTGTTTTTTAAAAATTCCGCCCCTAAATGTGTTTTTAGTGGAGGTGTTCAATTCACAATGTAACTTTATGCTAAATTGATCCCTTAGTTTGTGTCTGCTTGTTTTTTTGAAAATTCAGTGATTTTAGTGATCACTGCCCAACAAAAGGCAAGAGAAGTAACTTGTTCATTGATCACCCCTTTTTCCAATTTTTTAATCAATCATTCCCAACAATGTATGCTGCCAAAAGTTCATATTTTGTTTCAAACTCCTTTTTTTTCATATGTGTCTATACTTCTGCTATTTTCATTTATCAGGTCCTTCATTCACCATGTACTGTGTAAATAACCTCCTATTACCAACACTTCAGAATTGGCTGAGAAGAAGTTTCCGGAATCAGACATTTTGTGATACAGGATCAGCAAATTTCAAACAGTGTTGTGGACTCAGTACAGATTTGGTTGTACAGCTGATTACCAGATTTGCTGGTAAATAACTCACCTTTTTAATTTTGATAGAGATGATATACCTATGCCATAACTGAATTGATATGTACAACTCACCATTTTCTGGCTGGCACTACCCAGTCCAGGTTGTTCGCCACTAACAATTAAGCTTGTCCCCATCTTCAGAAGAAGCAGACTAAAGATAGACTGGTGATCAGGGATCTATCCTCCAGACAAAAACACCCCATTGCACTCTGAGGGGTAGCGGTAGGGGTACACCCTGATGTCTGTAGCAATGGCTGAGGGAACCAGGCTATTTTTGGATGACCTACCATAAATACAAACATTGATGCTAGATGCAGCACTTGTTCTGTCATATGTTAGGATAACAAACCTTTTCAACCAGGCATGTGTCTCAGAAGAAATGGCTGTACATGTTGTTAATATTTCTTTGAATGTTGCTGTTGCTTCAGGGAAGACTTCTCATACATCCCAGGCTGATTTTTTGCCGTTTCCATAGAATGATGACACAGTGTCAAAGCCAGTAAATGCATAAAACCCCAGCAGTTATTCTGCTTTAGCAGCACCTACTGTTACAACAATCTCATATACAGGAATATGGTGGAAGGTCTTGCCTGTGCCAAAAGCAATCCATACCTTAGTGATCACAAGACAATTAAAATATGCCACTGCAAGTGCAAGAACATCTGTATCAACTGTTTTATTATGATGTCCTTGCTGTCCTTACTCACTGCATCAGCTGTATAAATGATGATTCTTGTGTCAGCTTTTTTATGCTGGCAGAGAGACAGGTAATTCACATCTGCAGCTGCTGGGTGACATAATACATTCTCTCCATTAGTGACATACAGCTCAATGGTGAAGGGAACCAGGCTATTTTTGGATGACCTGCCATGAATTGCAACCTTGAGTGGTGTGCATCATTGGGTGGGTATACAGATTATCCCACACTATAAAAGAACATGATTCACATTTTGCCCTCATAGGGTCTCAAATAAATGCAACCACTATTTCAATTTACAATGTGTATTAGTCAAGCTCTCTGTTCGGCTCAGTTGCTCCTGTGTCACATGACACATGAGGCAATGATTTTGTCTCCATTTCTCGAATGATCCACGGAGACCCATTCATTGTTTGTAGCAATTGTGAGTTTTTACATACCTGGGGTGCAAGCTTAGGCAGCAGGATTCAAACAAAATCTCCTCTTCTCTGACTCCTCTGCTGTGGCTGATTTTTTTATGTTTAAAGCCACGTAATCATATATATACATAAATCATGTGACCTGATTATATGCTCTGCCCTCATTTGACCGCATGTAACATTGACATATTACATTAACATGTACCACCATGACCTGTAGTCAAGTCACGTTGTTGAATATATTATGTTACAATACCACCGGAATCTATGATTACTTAGAGCAGAGGCTTCAACCAGAGGGAAATTCTCGGTTTCAGAGGGGAATTGGGACCACAGATTGGAAGATTCAAACTGTTGGAATATTGATCTTTCTATAAACTATAATTCTACTATGCACCTTTTTTGAGTCAGACAATCTTGGAAGCGGGGAATGACATTCTGAAATATGGTAAAAAGGCAAGAAAAAGTGAGAACCACTGATTTAGTGTTTAGAACTCAAGGCAGTAAAAGCAAAAAGAACAATGAAATCAGATTTTAGGCTTAAAAATCAAACTTTGGTAAAGTAGGATGAATAACAGTCAAAAATGCATTGTATCATAAGGACAAATTTCTGTTTTAAATACCTTCAATGTAAAATACATTCTGAACGTATCAAACGAAAAAAAATAACTAAACAATGCAATAATTCTGTGTATTTTAAAAACAAATTAAATTAATAGTGAGAAAGCTTGACAGTGCACCTGTGTTAAACTGTCAATTAATACCAGTGGAGGCTCGCCCCCTCGACAATTTTCCCAAGGGTGGCTCAAGCCCCCAAGTGCATATCGGGTGTCTCAAGAGTAACTCCCGATTTGTCCCAAAATTAATACTGATTCTAAGGGAAGCAACTCGTCCGATTAATTATCAAGAGTATTCAATTTTACTGGTAATTTTAGGTGTACTGGCATACTGAGTTGCTTCCCTTAGATAGAACTGACATTAATTTTGGGACAAATCGGCCATTACTCTAAGGGCACCCTGTAGAATTGGAACTGTGCTTGCACTAGCAAATGTAATTTTACAGTCTGATTTTTTTTTATTGTACACTAATTTGGAGTCTTTCCAATTAATGCTATGTCTTTTGGCAAACAAAACTAATTTCAGCAGATGAATTTATAGCCTATTCAAAGAACTCCAACATCAGAAGAGACAATTTTACTAAATTTTTTTTCTCTCATTTTTCAGAAGAAACTCAGTATCACCAGATGATGGCAGTAATGTTGAGAGAACTGTTTATTGTCCTCATTGAATGTGTAGCACAGCCTGCCGAATCCATCTCTCGACTTGGATGCTCTTGTATCAGGTCTTGTCAGCTATCTTCTAATAAATCTGAATTTGTCTTATTTGATGTATACACATTAACATGTTCATACTTATAACAAGGGCTGTGGAGTCGGACACAAAACATACAACTCAATTTCTGGTACCACTGACTCTGACTCTGACTCCGACTCCTCTGGCTTAAAAATTGCTAAAATTGGCTAGAGTTTTCATATTTAATTATACTTTTTAATAGAAGTATACTTTCTTAAACCTTTAATACTGTGTTTAAGTACCATTTACATCTGTATAACCAAGAGTTACACATTTTTCAAAAATAGAAAATGAAATTTGCAAGTAATTTTTTGTGCTTTCAATCCATAAGACTTCTGTTTTCTCAGGAAATTTGTCAGTTTTGAAAAGTTAATTTTTTAAGGTTTTGCAGAGAGTTTATTTACATTCAGGCAGGCTTTCCACAGGAAGTAGCTCAAAAACCGACCTATTGGGCTGGATTTTCAAATAGTAATGTTACAAAAATATACCAACTCCAGTCAGTAAAATTTTTCTGGCTCTGACTGCTTATGACACAATTATTATATGTTAATTTCAAACTGAAAACATAAAATAACACTAACTGGAAAATTGTTTTTGTCTGAATTTCTGAGATGAGGAATTATCATTATTATGCACTAATTTACCTACTGGATAAAAGCATTGATTAAGCATATCTAGTAACCTGCCTGACAGTTGTGAGTTCGATCCCTGGGTCAGGTAGTGCAAAAATATCATCTATTCTGGTTCAGTGGAAGAGGCAGACAAGTGATATCACATGGTTGGCTTCACAAGCATTTAATGATCTTGACAAATAAATAAACATCCTGATATTAACTCTTAATTTCATGAACCTCTTGAAACTGCTTCTAATTGACAGCGGAACTCTTCAGTGACTAGAATAAAAAATAATGCAACTTATCTTTGAATAGAATATAAAGGTAGATGGGAAGTAACTTTAATCAGTAGTTATTAACCTTTATAATAACATTCAATCTTTTTTGTATGAATTTACAATACAATAATATCTTGTCTCTTTCTTCCAGGCATGTTTCATTAGCTGCAGGCCCTTCATTTACAGAAAGCATGTGGCAGATAACCGTGGACAGCTTCGAGAAAGCCATGGGTGTAACAACTTACAGCATACGGCAACTCATGGTCCTATTCCATCCCAACTCAGAAAACTTCTATGGTGACATTGGCCAGGTGAAAGTAGCAACAAGGAAAGACTGTTCACCAATGGAGTTAGAACGACTCTATCAGCTTGCACAGCAGGTAAGACAAGATAGGAGAGCAATTTTAATCCAATGTTATGTAAAATCATTGATTTGGATTCTTTATACTGTATCTGAATAGCGTTAGATAGAAATCTCTTTCTTAATATGATTTTTAATTAATATAATCAGAAAAAATTGCCTCTCCTTTGTTAATTTGAAAAGGAAAACATTTGAATTACTTATGGAAAATTCTCTGATAACTCAATTGGCATAATATGATTCTGAAGGGAAAAAAGATCACTTGGTGTTTTAGTTTATGGCCCTTTCGAGACATATATATCCCAAAGTTTCTATGAATGCTGGGATATATATGTCTTTTTTTAGTGTAATGAATAGCATATCTGCCTCACATGCTGAAGTTCCTGTGGAAAACTCTTCATTAGGAAAACTTCCTGTTCTCTCAGCAGCTAATTCAGTACGCTCTAAGCTGTGTGATTAGGGTGGAGGTATCCCTTCGGTGGACTTGCATTCTGCCAAGGGGGTGGTCATAAAAACTTGTAAGAATAAAGCCCTGGTCTCCACCAGACTTGAAACTTGCAAGGATCACTAAGCTGATGCATGCAAAGGAAACCAGGACTTCATCACCAGCCGTTCATACTCCAATGGGAGTTGTCTTTTAAGAGACAGACGCTTTACTTAGATCTCTTTTAGAAGTCTACTGAGGCATTTTAATTCAGACATTAAACACCTCAATAGGTTAGTCTTGAGAATGTTAAAATAAAATAAAAAGCAAATACGTCTTACAAACAAGTGGCTAGTTAGTGCCTTTTGCTTGAACAAAGATTCTGGGTGAGGAGTGGTCTTAAGCTTTTGTAGATATGTTACCCGTTGCTTCAACTGTAGAAGTACATTTCAAATTTATTTTTAACATACCAACTATTTCATTAGGAGGTCTGGGTTAGCATAACAGTTACTGATGCGGAAAACGGAATCAGTGAACCGAGTTCAAGTTTTGTCAGAATCTACTTGCATTCACTTCGCACTAATGTCCTTGGGAAAGGCATGAATCCACTTTTCCCCCAGCTATGGGTAAATAGCAGGGAAGTTGGAGCCCTGTAAGGCAGTCCAACATAAGCCGGTTAAAAAAGGTGGGTTGGGCTTGGGGCTAGCAACTTGACCCCATAAAAACCTACTTGCTACAGAAACCATAGCAGCATCACCACTGTCCACTGGCATGGTGTGGTTATGGCTCTTTGATCCCCAAGGTGTCTACAGAAAGAAAAAATAAATCTATATATAAGAATTAATGAAAAAGACTTGATATACTTATTCCCACATATTAGTGAATCTCTCTTTAGATACTGGCTCCATAGGAGTTAAAGAATCAACCATCATGCCCCTCTTAAAGAAAAGTGGTCTGGATCCTGAAGTACTAAAGCATTATAGATGTTTCAGATATAGTTCTATGCATTTTTAAAAAATTTTTAAATTTAAAAAAAATTTTTTATTAATTTTATTTTATTTATTTATTTATTGATGGCGGCGGTTTTTATTCACTTCACTATCAAACGGCAACACATTTTAATCATATTTGGTACTTCTTTGGACTGTGTTTTATTTTTAAGTTGCTATGAGAGCCAAACATATATATATATATACTAAATACAGTCTCTTATATTATATAGACTGTTTTAGTACCTGCAAACACAAAAAATAATTTAATTTTTGTAATAAATAAATAATACAACTGGTTTGTTTTCAAACTCATTCAGCAATAGTGAAGAATAATATCGAGCAAATTAATTTCTTTTGTTTATACAACGAATTGACAGATATTTCGGACTTGATGTCTTAATTATTATATACGTATTCAAGGTGTCCGATTTTTTATACTAAAGAGCTTTAAGACATAAATGCTTTCAAATATTCATCTACAAAAACTACAAAAAAGACCTCCAAATAACTGCCCACCTAAAAAAAACGCCCATGGGCTATCTATTGGGTGGGCGATCTTATGGTAGATCCTGGTATTAGTCTGTCTAGTTTCGAGTCTAAAATTAAAATCATCAGATATACATGCATAAAACAAAGTGGCATAGTTTGTGCTATATATCAGTAGCTCAGCATATTTAGAAATCCATAACTTGGTGAACTGTCTGAAGTAACTGATTTTATTCAACTCTTTTTGAAGTTTTGTAATAACATTTTTTTTTTACCTTTTTTTACCTTTTTTTAGGTTTTCTTGCTGGATAGTCAAATCCAATCAAAGGGACACAACCTGACAGCCAATCGTTTCAATGCAGAGGCTGATAAATCTTATGTATTTTTGCTGTATCCACCAAATCATGAAAATAACCTCAATTCTGATAACCTTCTTACTCGGTAAGTTTTTTTTCTACATAGTAGTAATCTAAGCAAGTGCTATATAATACTGGGTTTTAATTCAAGCTCATCTTATTCTCAGATGGCCAACTATTTGAATACAAAGGAGTCACAGCATTGCTTAACTTTGATGAACTAGTAGAAACTAATGTTACCAATATGTTAAAGATATTTGTTGAAATGACCTAACTGTGGCACATGTATGAAGAATAAACTCACATATGAGTGCCTCTATTGTTTTGGTGGTAAAAAGTTTATAAACGCTACCTAAAATTTCAAAATGCTGCTGCTCGGTTAGTTTTGAAACGTAAGAAATGCGAGTCAATTAGGACCAGCATTATCGGCCTATGTTGGCTTAGGCTAGAAGAAAGAGTTGTGTTCAAAATTTTAATTACAGTATTCAAATGTCTGCATAATATGTGCCCTTATGAACTTCATACTCTTATTAACATCTGATATTTATATGGTTTGATTTTAGAACTTGTCTTCATGGATATGACTCATGGGCACAGGAGTTTCAGCTATATAACACCCAGACTTTGGAATCAATTACCCTATGATATCCGAAACATGCATACCTTAGCAGGCTTTAAATCAAAAATAAAAACTTTCTGTTTTCGAGACTTTCATAATTATATGAACTCGGTAAATAAATACACTTCGTAACTGTAGCTCCTGCCCTGTGTTTTATAAAAAATCTTTATCGACAAGTGCACTTTCTTATTACTCTTCTTTAATAGGCCATATATTTTTTTCTGCAATTGATTGCACATGTTTTCAAGCGCTTTTGTCCAGTGGGGACTTAAGTATTAAGGTTTCCGAGAAAGGGCGCTTTCTTTAAATGCATTTATTATTATTATTATTATTATTAAATCATAAAGAACAATGGCTACAATACTAAATACTGAATAATTTGAGTGAATTTGCGATGTAAAATAGTTTAAAATGATTTATATTTAATAAATGTTCTAGTTTATTATTTCAATCATTCTCTTTGCTTTTGAGCGATTGCAGTGAATTTACATATTGTTTGAAAGCTTCTTGCCACCATTGTAAATATTGCTTTGTAATACCCATTCTCTGACCATGATTACATAGAGAAAGTATAGTAATATGTTCAATCTGTTGGTTTCTAAACAGTTTGTCTACTAGCTTTGCTATTTTCTTTGTGTTAATACAGAAAGAAATCTGTCATCACTAAAGCAAATTATGTTTATGCAAGCTTTAGAGTTTGATATGGCTGAAAATAAATCTTATTCATTCATAAACTTATCTGAAATTGATGTAAAATATTTTTCTCTCTTACAGCCTTTAATGTTCTGTATTTCCAATTCACTGGTACTAAATATATCAATATTACCTGTTTATATAAGACAGCTTGGGTGGTGTAATGGTTAGCATGTCGACCTCACACACAGAAGGTACTGGGTTCAATTCCTGTTGTAGTAAGGACAAATTTCACTGTGCACTCAGCAGCTAATTGAGTAAACTCTAAGATCTGTGATAGAGTGGAGATATCCCCTTTGGTGGACTGGTCATAAAAACTTGTAGGAATAAAGTCCTGGTCTCAACCAGACTTGAGACTTGCAAGGATCACTGGGCTCCAAAGAGACAGACGCTTTACCTACCTGTTTATATAACAGGTAGGGTTTATTAAATGAATACATCAACACTTTAGCTTACCTATATAGTACAGTATATTCTGGTGGTAAGGGAAAAGATTTAGTTTTATTTTAGTGCCAACTGCATTTGAACCCAGTATATGTAGGCAAGGTTTTGGATTTCATTATTGCTGCCCACTGATTTTTCCTCTACTCCATCACTCTGCTGCTTAATTTTAGGCATTTTCTGTACAAACTAAATATTTCTGGTCATAGTTATGCATTGAAAATAAGCAAGAGGATTTTCAGTGCACAGGAATTAAGGCCAACGTTACTGAATGAATCAGGGTTATTATATGTATATTGTACATTTGAAATTTTTTTTTTCTCCCTTCATTGCCTATAAAAAATGAAATTTAGAATATTTCCACTGAAAACTCTAGAAACTTAAAATATGTGTTCTAGATATTTCAAACACTCAAGTCACACACTATTTGCAATGCATTATCTTTGTTTATAGAAAATATAAACTGGTCTATAGTCAATAAACTATGGAAATGAAAAATACTTTCAATTTCGGTTTTCTAGACGTTATAAAATATTAAAATTCTAAAACTTCAAAATTTAAAAAAAAAACTTAAAATTTTTAAATTCTCAAAATGTTTTTAAGAACATAGTTCCGCCTTGTGTATTGGATTGATGTATGTCTTCTGGTGTACATGTTATGGTTGTTTAGACCATTTTCAATGTGTATATTCAAATATTCTTATAAGTGTCCTGACTTGTTTTATTCAGAGTTCCATTCAGAAACTTAGTTGTAGGACTCTTGTCCCATCAACTTTTACTGCAAACCATGGGCTGTGTCTTGTTGCAAACTCAAAGTGTCCCAGAGGCAGAAGACAGTTGCAACAATTCTGCATCAAATACTGATAGCCAAGAAGATACACCAAGCCAACTACCTGGTAAATATACTGAAAGCTTAATAATTAATTAGAAATTATGGCAAAGTAGGACGACTTAACCGTCAAAAAAGGATTGCATCATAAGACTGATTTGACTGATCACCGCTAAAGAAGCTAACATTTCTTTTACTTTCATACTAAGCTGGCACAGTAATAACGGTTTGAATTTTAGTAGAAAACGATTATTTCTTTTTTTTATTAAATCATGTATTGTAAACCACTTTTATTAATTTTTGACTGCTATTTATCCACATCTTAATTTTTAGTATTTTTAAAAAAATCACAATGTGTAAAATGGTTTACAATGAACAAATAATAATAGCTTTTTTATTAAAACCAAGTTGAATTATAATTTAAAAACAATTAAAAGTTAAGATGAATGTAAATAGTAGTTAAAAATTTAAAAAAATGGTTTACAATACTTTGTCTAAATAAAAATTAAATAATAAAATGATCGACCACTTTTTTTTACTAAAAACCAAAACAATAACACTGGCGTGCCAGCATTACTGAAATTGTGATTAAACAAACTAAAAGTTAGGATGAATGTAAATAGTAGTCAAAAATTAATAAAAATGGTTTATAATACTTGATTTAATAAAAAATAAAATAAAATAATCATTTTTTTTATTAAAACTCAAACAGTCATTGCTGTGCCAGCTTAGTATGAAAGTAAAAAAAAATGTTAGCTTCTTTAGCAGTGATCTGTCAAATCAGTCCTTATGATACGATCGATTTTTGACGGTTAAGTCGTCCAACTTTGCTGAAATTATTTTATGGCTCGATACATATGTTAATGTGTTAATCTTAGCAAACACAGAAAGCATGCATGTATGTTTTTATTAAGATTTAATGTAAAAGTAAGAATATTATTTATAACTCCTGATTTATTGTTACCAATTTTCTTTCTTCATTGCAGGGATGCTGCCCTATCTGTCCACAAGGAACATTGCTAAAATTTTGGATTGTTTGTACGTATCTTACCAGATTGCTTGTGATTTTGATTCCCGTCCTGGTCTCAAGTTTCTCATCCAAAAAGTGGCTCAGACAAGTGTTGCTGCAAACCTCTACAAGCAGGCTGGTGCAAGCATGGTGTTTTACATCCACACTCTCATTGAAATCTCCTCCAACATCAGCACCCTCAAACTGGACAGCATCCGACAGTCACTAAAGCAAGTTTCCACTTCATCCCTGAATGAGCGACAGACATGTATTCAACATGCCAGTACGATGATGTCGAGCATACCTGACAACATGGACATTTTCTTGTTTCTCCTGCAGAACATTTGTGATGAACTGTGCCAAACTTATGTGGATATGACATTGGATGAAGAGACAACCACCTGTGTTGATCGTCTCTCGGAGCAGCCACTTGTCTTTTTGATAGCTCAAGCTGATGATCTTTGTGATATTACTGGCTCTACTGGAACAGAAGGCAAGCAGTTGTCATCATCATCATCCCATGAGAACAATAATATTTATCCAACTTCTGCTCCTGTTAGTATGCAGCCTGTGGAAGGTAATGCAATGTTTTATATCACCTGATAAATTGTTGATTCTTTTTACTAAAATCCTGGAGTTTTATTTACATAACAGACTACCCTAGAGAGGGAATGGTCAAGCAGAGACAAATATTGTTACGCCTTCTACTAAACTATGTAACCCATGCTCCTCATAAAAGATGAGGAGCTGGGAAACAATTGGTAGAAACCTAAGTTGGCCTAATTACTGAATGTTATCTACTGACCGATATAGAATACAATAACTGTAAAAAAATGATGGGATTATTTATATATGGATCGACACTTCTGCCAAGGATCAAAGTATCTGTGTGCTCTGCATAGGACCAGACTGTAGTATCTGTGCACTTTGTGTAGGATCAGAATGTAGTATCTGTGCACTCTGCCTAGGATCAGAATGTAGTATCTGTGCGTTCAGCCTAGGATCAGAATGTAGTATCTGTGCGCTCTGCCAAGGATCAGAATGTAGTATCTGTGCGTTCTGCCAAGGATCAGAATGTAGTATCTGTGCGCTCTGCCAAGGATCAGAATCTGGTATCTGTGCTCTCTGCCAAGGATCAGAATGTAGTATCTGTGCGCTCTGCCAAGGATCAGAATGTAGTATCTGTGCACTCTGCCTGGGATCAAAGTATCATTCCCCAGCACTTCTGCCTTGGATCAAAGTGTAGTGTATTATAGTACAATTTATATCTTTTCGTATGTCAGTGTCAGATATGTAGTAGTAAATCCTGTGTCGACAACATTTAATATTGAATAGAAGTGAGGTTGTTCTCCTGAATTAGAACATTGTTGCTTCTTGTAGTATATATCCAACCCCCAAACATAAACAGAAACAGAAAAAAAAGAATTCTATTATTTGCTCCTGCTGTTTAGTCTTGTATATCCACTAAGCTAACTGAATATTAACCAAAAAATTGTTTGGCTAAATCAAAGAGATGTTTCTCTTAAACTTATACAATGTTTAACAAATAATTGCTACTGTTTATTGTGTATTAATCACTGCTACCAAAGGTTTAGGTTATTCATGTGTTCACATATTTATATGTATTATCTATCTATGTATCCAGACTTTTCCCAGCCCTAACCGTTCATAGTAGAAACTTGAAATTTTGTACACACTCTCCCCTCAATGAGTAGTGAAAATGCTTTTTTTTTTGTTTTTTGAAAATTCCCCTCCAAAATAAAGTTTAAAGTTTATGCTAAATTGGTCACTAGTTTGTGCCCTCTTGTTTTTGGATAATTCAGACATTCAGCCTAATTTTTTAATTGATCACCACCAACACGGCATATATGAGTGACAGTGATTCATAATTTCCCTTGGAATGCTAGCCTATTTATACTTTTTAAACACTGATCTTGTGAATAGTGTCTTGGCTCTTTTGTGAAGGCAGTGATTCCTTAAATAGGTGTATTAGCTGGTTCAAGTTTGTTCCCACAAGGGAGCCATTATGGCTTGTATATGTCTTCCATGCTATATATGTTTATCTCTTATGTTTTTTTCTTAAACATCTATTAGATACAAATCATATCAATTTTTAAAAAAAATAGAAACAATCACATGGCTGTGTTTTGGCAGCATGCTATGTTGGGGTTGATAAATTATTTGGCAGTAATCACTAAAAAGTCTGAATATTCCAAAAACAAAAAAAAAATGTTTCTTCTAGATATAATAAGGAGTAAATGTTAAAATTTTTCTGCCCTCTAGCACCATTTGTTCGATCTGTACACGTGACACATACATAGATACATGGTTTATAATAATCATATATACAAGTTTAACTTGAGATGTTAATCTTTTTATGCTTTTGTTCTAATTAACTACCAAATTTATTAATAGAGAAACTATCAACCAAGACTGTCACCATAATTTTCAAGTTCAGTATTGAGTGACTAACCAGACCTCCATCAACACACCTCGAGTATTGTGCACAGGGCTGGTCACTGTACTTGTAAAGAGATAAATATCTTTTAGAAAAAGTCCAGAGACGAGCAACTAAGATAGTACCAGAATTAAAAAGTATGAGTTATGAGGATAGAATAAAAGTGATAGGATTAACATCATTAGAAAATAGGAGGGATCGGGGAGACTTAATAGAAATGTTTAAGATTATGCATGGTTTAGAAGTAGTAAACCATGATGTATTTTTTACTAGAAGGGGGTACAAGGGACTGAGAGGCCACACATATACAGTAGAAGTAGATTGAATATCAGAAAATTCTTTTTTAGCAATAGAGTGGTGGTACTTTGGAATAGATTACCAGAATGTGTAGTGCTATGAACAGATCTAAATGATTTTAAGAAGAATTATGTTTATTACACCACCACAAAGGTTTAAGTCCCTAGATATTGTATAAATATGATTATGATGTGTGCTTGTATATACAAATTGTATACTTTTTGTTCACACTAAAATAAAATGTTCTAAATGTTTATTGAATGACTAACCAGACGTGGGTTTTTTTTAATAAGAATTATATTAAAAATGTTCTTTTTAATTTTTGTTCCACAATACAATCTTTGATTTCTTTCTTTCGTGTAGGCCAAGTGGAGCAAACCGATGATGTAGCTACTACAGAAGATAATGAATCTGTAGCAGGTACAATAACTAACCCCAAAGAGGATCACTTAATGAATCCATCTGATCTGAAGAGCAAGAAAGAAAAACGAGCTGAGAAGGAAAGCAGAGTCTATACAGTGGCAACAGACAAACTTATAAAGAATTTAATGACTGAATATAAGAAACGTAAGCAGCAACACTCCATGCCTACCTTTGTCAAAGCAGGTAAAGGTCAAATTACCAAAGCCAATACTGCACAGGTCTTCAAACAACGAGAACCTGTAGACTATGAAATTGAAAAACAACAAAAAAAATCTATCATGAAGGTGAGTACAATGAACTATAAAAATGAAAAATATTTTCAATTTCAGTGTTCTAGACGTTATAAAATATTAAAATTCTAAAACTTCAAAATTTAAAAAAAAAATTAAAATTTGAAAATCAACATTTTTATGAACATAGTTCCGCCTTGTGTATTGGTGTATGCCTTCTGATGTACATGTTACGGCTGTTTAGGCCATTTTCAACATCATGACTGACTCCATGAAGGTGAGTATTAACTGTTAAGTTCACTATAGCAAATTTAAAAAGTAATTCAAGGTAATCTTTCTGAATAAAGTTTGAAGAGTTCCATAGCGGCTACAAGCAGTCTATGAATCTAAGAGTTAAAGTTCTTCAGTTTAAAGCTGCTCCTAGTTTAGGATATAAATTTTTAGAAAATATATTTGATTTCATAAGAGACCTTTTGAAGTATTTCTTTATAGGATTGCTAAGAAAGATAGACAGGGTTGTTTGCAATAAATATATATGATTAACTAGCAAAAATGACAGGATTCTTTGCATATGGATAAATTATACATATATACATTTTAGTATAAGTGTATTTATTGCAAACAAAAAATGCATGGCGCAAATAAAAAAATTCTTTCTTTCGATTTTCTACAACTACTTCAAATTTAGTTTTTTTAATAATTTTTAGAACAATAAGGTACAGAATTAGGTGAGGTAGTAGTAGTAGTAGTAGTCATAGTTGTCGTCGTCTTACTAGCAGCAGTTGCCTGCTTACTTCCTGCAAACACACACAAAATGGGCTGCTGCTGTTTATTAGCAAACAAAGAAATTGACAAGGCCGTTTATATTATAAGATTTTATTAATGGCCTTGTCAATACCTATAATCTTTTGAATAAAAAGTAATTATTTTATGACAAGTCTGTTGTAAAATATACCTGGTAGTGTTGTGTTTTTTCATTTTGCTTTTGTCTAAAAATCAAAGCTTTGTTGTTTTAAACACAGAACAGAAACCCTTTAATAAGCAAGGGCTATTTTCGGTAATTTGGGAACCCCACAGAATTTGTTTTAGATATTAGATTTTTTGTCACTCAGTTCTTTTCAAAGATGTTTTTTACTTTCTTATCATGAAAATATTATCAAGTGTAGATGTTTTATATTTGAAGACCACACTGGAAAAATGATCAAACAAAAGTCAGCCTTACCGAACGTTGATTGGTCTCTTTTTATTCAGAGTGAACTATTTACCATAAACACTGGTTAACTTTTTTTCAAAATTACTGCGATTACAATTTATGGAAACAAAAGCATCTATTGTAAATCTGGTATTTATTTATAAGATTTAGAACTTATAACATATATTGCATAAGATTTAAGAAGAAAAAAAAAGGATTTTATTTACGATCGGATGTGTCTTTAAGTGATTTATGAAACATAGAAAAAGGATTTATATTGCTGTAGATTGAGTATTTACAATAAAAGGAATTTTATTTTAATTTTATTTCTGGAATGATATAGGTAATTGTATAGTTCAGCCACATAGAATCGTTGTTCATTGGAAGGCATAGATTATTTAAACATATTTTGGCAAAAACTAATGAAATGAAGCAGTACTAACAGTAGTATAATTTATGTATTTACTTCTGTTTTTCTTTTATTTATTTTTATTTTTTTGCCATTTCTATTTTATTAAAAATCAAATTCTTAAAAAAATGTAAATTTAAAAATTAAATTAATCTTGCTTTTTCAAACAAGGTTTTAAAAATAAAAAAATCGGTAGTAATGGTTTGTGCTTTGAGAAATCTTTGTTTTTCACACCTGCTGCAACTCGATCTTTGGTAAATAGTACACTCTGAAAAAAGTGGCCAATCAACGTTTGGTAAGACCAACTTTTGGCAAACTGATTTTTGGTAAGATGAATGCCACCCTTGTTTTCTATACCACTGAAAAAGATTAATAATGTCAGTTTTAAATATTCGTAATGGAAGACTCTTTTATTCTTTCCTTTTTTTACAAATATCTATTTTTTTGTCATTTTTATCTTATTCATTTCAATTCAATAACGATTTTGATTTTTCTTCTATTTTTTTTAGGACAGTGAAGCACATTTAAAATCCTGGACTGAATTACTATGTGCCATTGTTCGACTATTTCAAGAACTTCCTGATTCAAAATTCTATGCATTGCTACCGACTGTTTTTAATTGTATCAACCAATTAGTCTGTCATTCACGTGAACAAAGACTCAATGATGCATTAGCCCAATGGCTGCACAGAGTTGGACACATGGTTGGCATCAACCCTTTGTAATGTGACAGTCATGATTGATTTAGGTTGTTGATATTATTGAAAATGAGTGCTGTAAATAATTCTTTGCACTTCTGCTGAAGAGGTCTTTGAAACTGTGGCAAAGATTTTTATTCACTTGCATTACAACTGTGCTTTGTAAACTCTTTTTGTCCAATCCATTTTAAAAGAGCTGATTTTGATCTATTGTTAAACTGCCAATGGTCAGTTTCTCAACTGTCTATCGTTCATCAATAGAAAACCTTTTGATATTGAAAGGATACTCTGAGTCATAACCTGACTGACCATGGTTCTCTCCAATGATTCTTTTTGCAACTTGTTACAATTCTCTTGCAATTTTATTCAAACTGCAAGCTCCTCTTTACACATAGTTTATGATTTTAATATTTTGGTTAGTCGAAATATGGATAGAAATGAAGAAAAGGAGGGTTTTATTAAAAGCACTTTCTTTTAACTATCACATTTTTTTTTTAATTCCTTCATTCTCACACTTTCATCTGAGGTAAATTGGAGATTTATCATTCTTAAAATGCTGTTATTTGAAACATTTAGGTAAGTATACCATTCAGATAAATGTTTCATAATTTCTAATATTTCAGAAATTCTAGAATGAATACAATTCTGAAAGAAAACAGCAGTTCTTGGACTTGTCCTTTGGACACTGCTTCTTTATGGTGCCCTGAAAATCAAATGTTTTGCTGAAACTCCACGTTCTTAGAATTTATTGCATGTTTGGGACTCACTCATACTAAACAAGCTAAGTAGACTGATTTTGATCCCCGGCAGAAGGTCGTTTCACAGAGCAGCTTTTAATGTAAAATATTTTTGTTGTACTGTTCTGCATATTTGTTTTGGGTTTTTTTTTCTTGAATAGTCTTCTTGATACAATATTTTTCTCTTTATATTTTCTGTATCCTTTCACCATTTTTAACAATTCAATAGTATCTTGGTCAATCAACGTCATTTGGGCTTGGTGATAACATTGTGATAAACAACTGCTCTGTTGTTATTTCCAACAAGTGATTATTTATTTAGAATTATTTCTTAAATATCTGATTTTATAAAAGTACCAAAGAAATTGGTTGACATTCTAGATGTAGTGTGAATTACTCTAGTTTTTGGTTTGAATCCCAATAGCTAATTTAGGTGACATTTGTTTATATATTTGATGTGCAGATATAAAAATCCAGTTTGTCACAAAACATCTGTGCTCTATTAATATATATTATAAGCAATTCTTTTTTTTTCAATGGTGTATATGTATGTTTCGTGATATTTTGATGATATACTAAGGTGTTTATTTTTATACCTTGGAATGACAGAATTATATTTCTGGTATTTGTGTATTTTGTTAAATCCTTTAAAATATTTATCAGTTTATATTTAATTGACCTTAAAATTGCTAATAAAAAAATTGAATGGTAATCTTTACCGAACTCCTGAGAAAAAAATTAATTTTGCTTCTATGAAAAGACCCTTATTTTTTCAAATAATATATACTATTTTAAGCCAGTGTATGATAGAATAGGTGTGGTAAATTAATTGTATCATATATAAAGAAGTCACTTTTATTATAGCAGTTCAGTGCTACTATAGTAAAATATATAATTAATGTATTTACTCTTGTGTGTAATATATCTATCATTATTACATCTACAAAAACTTCTACATAGATGGCTTGAAAGAAACTGCTTTGTACTATTGTAACACTGAATTCTGGCTGAATTAAAAATGCCAGTCAACCACTACCAAGCATTATATGTTGCAAGTATAGCGGAGATTTATGGTCAAAAGGAGTAGTTGACGTAACTCACTGCTGAGTTGAACAATTGTTTTGACAACCATTTTAAAAACCTTTTTCTTATTTTTTCTTCCTCATTCAAATGTGTTTCATCACAAATGTTAATTCATTTGAATGTAGAAATTACATCACTTTGGAGACAAACATTTAGATTCATATTTAAAATCTTTCAGTTATTTACTAACAAATACTAAAAACATTTCCTTATGTTTGACTCAACTTTTGTTTGAATTATCATTATTATACACTGATTTACTCAAACTAGTGTCCATATCTTAGTTGTTATAGTCTCAACGTTTCAGCCATTGTACACTCCGGCCTTCTTCAAGTGTCTGTTATAGTTGGTAACCTTCTGGAAATTTTGAACTGAACCCTCTATTCAATCTGAAGGAGTAGATAAAAGTGTTGGTTAAGCATATCTAGTGAGTTCAATCCCTGGGTTGGGTAGGGAAAAAAGTCATATACTCTGGTTCAGTGGGAGAGGTGGACAAGCGACATCACAAGGACTAATTAACTAGGAATAATTAATATACAAGATATCCTCTAGCATGGACAGTGGAATGAGAGCAATCTATGCCTGTGAATTGAAGATCAAAATCTTCAGATATTGATGTGAAAATGCTTCAGTATTTTTTCATCTCACAACTGCTAAAAACTAAACCTAAAATATTTTTTTTTAAAATTCAAGCATGAGTGAAATTTGTCAATATATAAAATACTTGGAAGAAAAATAATTGCTTGTGATGAAGGCAGAATGTTATGATATGCTAGTAGCTGATCCTGCCAGGGCTACTGTGTATTTTTCCCTCAAATCTGTCCAGATAAATGATTTTTCAAATTATCATTAATGATTATTTGAAAAAAGAATTCATCTTTCTTACTTGATATACTATCTTTTTTAATTATCTGCAAAAACTATTTTTTCACCCAGTGATAATCTTATGCAGATCTTTATTCAATATTTTACTATTATACTGGTTACCTTTTACTAACTTTAGAAAATAATTAAAAAGATATTTTGGAAAATTTACCAAATTTTTCTCATTAAGTTTTCTGTCTACTACAGTTTGTAATATATGGATTATTTTTTTTATTCAACATGTTGACTAATTTTATTTTGCTATTAGACTTGTGAATCTTTTTTTTCTATTTGTATATACTTAGTTGTTTTATTAATTTTGCTTTATATCTAACATTAGTCATGTTTTAATTGGTATCCAATAACATTTAGATGTCGCTGTAATATTACTTTCTATTTAAAACTTCTCAATTATTGATACATTATATTTAATGAATTACTGAAGATGAACATTAACTTATCAGGGGTTTAATTACAATATTTGTGATGAATGTTTTTTTTCCTAACAATATCTTAATGAGTACATATTGATATGTTCATTAAATATTTTTAGAACTCTTCTCTGCAATCAAATGAAATATTTAATAAAAGGACACGTAATGATGTTTCTAATCCAAATTCTACCATCTGGTTTGAGGTAGTTGCCAAACCACCGCCTTTTCTGTCCAATAGCTCTCAATATTCAATTTAAGAACAACATGTTGTAAATATTTCTCCTATATTCTTGGTATATTAATCGTTATTCTAACTATATAAATGCTTGACATAATTAACTCTCTTTTCAGTTTAACCCTGCTAACTATTTATGATATTCTGATTGCTTGAGTGACAAATCAATTTGTGAAGAAAGAAAAAAACGTTCAATTCAACTCTTTATTCTTGTTATTTTTGTTCTTTGTTCCCACGTTTTGGCCTATCTATTCTATGTCCTTCTTCAGGTGTACTATCCGTCTGTAAAGAACAGTACCAAACAGAATTTTTTTGTTTTTTGTCATCAACAACACTTGTAACCTCGGTTGCAAATGTCTTCAACTCATTTCTTTGTTAAACAAAGAATTCCATACTGTGTCCCTGCTGAGCAGCAAAAGCTGCACTTACTTACATATGCATAGTACACCTGAAGAAGACTGTAGAATGGATTGGCTGAAGTGTTGTGGGAACAACAAAAATGACGAGAAGAATGAGTTCAATTGACCGAAAAAAAAACTCTTTGAATGTTAATGACTATTCTCAAAATTATA
The DNA here is from genome assembly GCA_006491835.1 of Architeuthis dux. Lineage (NCBI taxonomy): Eukaryota > Metazoa > Mollusca > Cephalopoda > Oegopsida > Architeuthidae > Architeuthis > Architeuthis dux. Next base: position 199,146 of record VCCN01000192.1, on the reverse strand, counting down.
AGTGGGGAAAAAAATGTATTCAGCCACCAGATTTGGAAAGTAAAATAACAGCGGGTTGGGGGTGGGGTTCAATTACATACTTTCTGATCTGCTATTGGCCTCCTTATTACCCAAAGCAGTATTAAGGTTATGAAGGGATTGATGCAATCACAAAGACAGGATCAAGTTTATAAACATTCTTCAACTCACACTAACATTGTTGTTTTACTATTGGTTCATTCTAAGATAACATTTAATAAACTCATTGTTATTTTTCATTTTCAGCATTCACAATCATTTCTTTCACATTTTAATGTCTTTTTACACTCATTGACTTATTTATTAACCTCTGTATTTTACTTTTATTCACATCATTGTTATTAAACTGATCCTGGTGACAGACAGTTGTCTGTCTAAATGTATCCTGTCCCGTATCTCTACGGCTTTCTCTTGCTAATATTAAAAATCATGAATAAAATCTTATTCAAAACCAATTTAATCTTTATTATTTAAAAATTTTTATGACTATTTTTTACCTTCATCTTAATTTTTTATTAGTTGCCTTTTATCGCAACTTTTGCTCAGACCGATTACGCCCTGGCAGTGAGCAAATAGCGTTGATCAGAAAATAAAGAATAAGCCTCAGGTGGGGTTCGAATCCACATCCCCTAGCCAGGTGAAGCACTGTTTAGCCCGGCCTGCTTTACCAATTAAGAAGAAAAAAAACACCAGAGAAATGCAATTTAATCTTGTTTTGTTTTTTATATGAGCCCACAGAAATACATTTTTTTTATTTATTTTTTATTACAGGAAGTGTTTATGTATCATTATTTTAATTTTATGACTACTTTTTACCTTTAAAACGCAGCTAATGAATTAAGATGAAGGTAAAATGTAGTCATAAAATAAAAATAAAAAGCAGGTCTGGTTAGTGACACAGTAGAAACATGTCGAGTACATGGTGAATGAAGGACCTGATATATGAAAATAGCAGAAGTATAGACACATGTGAAAAAAAGGAGTTTGAAACAAAATTAATATGAACTTTTGGCAGCATTTGGTGTTGGAGTGATCAATTACAAAATTGGAAAAAGGGGTGATCAATAAATA
>VCCN01000192.1:163413-175615 GCA_006491835.1 Architeuthis dux | reverse complement strand
GATGATGATGATGATGATGATTACATATATATATATATATGGTGGGGAACCAGGACACAGTGAATCATAATGGTTTTTTACAACTTTAAATACACAACAGGAACGGCTATTACTTCCTCTTCTCAAGTCAACACATTTGCCATCTTATTTTGTGAAAGACTTGCCTGCTTGCTCATTGCTGTACAGTGTGCAAACTAACGGGCCTAATTTTAAGCCAAAAGTAATATTCAGAGGTACTCTTATTTTCATTATAGAAATACAACTATTCTGGATTTTCTAATTGTGCTATATGAGGTGAAATTAAGATTGTATTGGAATTATTTATTTTCTCATGAATAAGTCTTCATGAAACTGTGACTCACAATGACCAGGCCAGTTATCCATCACATTTTGTGTAGGGTTTTTGGGCAAAACATTGCATCGCCCAATCCAATGACAGAAGGAGGCCGCCAACAACATATTCACTTTGCTTAGTGTGGCACAAAGTCAAATGGGGGTTCAGTTTGTGTTGTCCCAATCGTTCATGTAGTGAGGTTACCCTGCTTTTAAAATCAGCGTTTTGCCCAAAATCCAGCACAAAATGTGATGGATAACTGGCCTGGTCATTGTTCACCTAGACTCAAACATTGACCTTTGGCACTGATGATGTGAGGGAAATGGAATATTTTCCTGTTAAAGAGAATGGAATATTAGAACTCCATGCAGCACGTGATACTAGGTGGATGGCCGGAAGACAAATGTCACCTTGAACTGGAAGTGAGACCATAGCTTTCGGAATGAAATGACTGTGCAAGATGGTCTGATATTTAGAGGCAGTCATGTGGTTGTTCCCACGAGTCCATGCAGTGTCCGGAGAGAGAGAGAGTACATTCCTCTCATTTAGGAGTGGAAGGTTGCTGCCAGAAGGCCAGAGAGTGTCTGTATTGGCCTAACATGAATAGTGACATCAGAGACTTTGTATCAAAATGTGCTACATGTCGCAATTTGAGATGGCAAACTCTGCTGAGCCCCTCTTGGTCCATGAAATTCCAGAAAGACCCTATGGATTATATGAGCAATTTCTGGGAGGTTGATCATCTTCCCAGCACTCAAGCTAAAACTGTGATCACAAAAGACATGGGATCCCAGATCAAGTCGTCAATTTAGTAGCCACGAGTTTGCTACATTTGCCAAGAGATGGTGTTTTGTGCACACACCTACCAGCCCATATAACAGCAAAGCAAATGGCAAGGTCGAAGCGGCAGTGCACAAAACCTGTTTTGGAAAGTAAAAAATGATAATGCTGACCTGTATCTAGCAATGCTAGATCACAGGAACTCCTTGGCAAAGGCTCTTCTGTCACCTGCACAAAAACTGATGTCAAGGAAAAAAACACTGCTCCCAACCACTGATAGTTTACAGAGACCCGAAACTCCCAAGAATATAAAAGAGGTGATGAAAAGGGAAAGCAAAAAATCAAGAGTACTACTGTTAGATATTTAGGCAGCCGTGGGCGGGGGGTCACAGATTTGACCCCCACAGGCGTTGAAAGTCATAAACAGGATATTGACCAAAACCCAAACTGCAGGTGTCAGGGACCGGAAGACACACCCAGTGTTCATAAGTCATAAACAGGATATCGACTGAGCCACAATTTATTGGTGGTAGGCTGGAAAACCAGCGACAATACCCTCGGAAGTGTGCACGCAAGAGAGGGAGCACCTAGCTTGGGACGGACACAAGACCAATTTCACTGTTAAGAAAAGTTTGTTGGCTCTCATTATCTCTCTCATTATTCATTCTCCGTCACGGCCCAATGTATCTGATGCAATAAAAATATATCATCAAGTCTCAAGTCTTCTTTTTTTCGAAGTCCAAGATGGCTATACAACACAACTTCACAAGGAAGACCAGATGTTGTGCGGGTCAAACCACACGGGAAGGACACCAAGGAATGGAAGGAAGGGACAGTAATTGAGAGATTGGACACAAGGTTGTGGATGGAGAGGTGCGTCCACATTGATGTGGATGAAGAGGTGTGTCAACGAAATCGGATTGAAAAAGAAAACAGCAGTAATGTTTATGTATGTATATGTTAAATCAATAAACACGTCAAAGCAAGCTTCCATTCTGTTTCCGGTCCCATAAACATGGACCGGAAATGGAAATGGGGAAAGCTCAGTTCTTCACAGGCAAACAGCCCTGACAACGCGTGTCTCTTGTTCAGTCTTCTTTTCTTAACACAGTTACAAACCAAATGTGTTCTAACTACACACAACTAGAACAGAAAGAACAACAAAGTGAACAAAGGCACTAATAACAGACAACATTATATCGGTTACAATCAAAACCAGCCATAGGTGAACCGCGGGTATCAACGGTCATAATAGGGAATCACAAAGCTTCCAGTCCTACACCACAGTAACCTAGGTCAAACCCGAGACACCTGTAAGGAAGACACGTTGGGGCGAATAGTGAAGACACCTGAAACACTGCAAGTACAAACCATATGTCAATGGCAGAGTGAAAGGGCAGAATAATCCCTGTAGGCTAGAGGGCACTCTACCCGATGAAGGCCTACATCACTTAATTTTATTTACTCCCACATTCATTATAGCGTTTATAATAAGCATTTAAGAATTTACTTAACATGTATTATAACATATTTTGTTGAGTGCATATATGTATTCCTTTTTCATCACGCTATAAGTAGCGGTTTTTTAGTTTAGTTTGGTTTTAAGTATAATTAAACTTCTTCTGACGATTGAACTCCTTCTTGTTGGTTGTGTTGTTAACACAACGTTTTAGCAATCCATTCTTTGGCCTTCTTCAGGTGTAATATCCGAATGTGATGGGGTAAACAGAAGTTTTTAATTTCAAAGGAGGTAACTCTTATAAGGTAGGATTTGGGTGTTTCTTGTCCTTGTCCTGTCGGGCCCGGGCCTGTTGAGCAGCGGAAACCACATCGGGTTGAACTCCCCACTTGTCTGACTAATGTATTCAATCGACATTTTGATATTAGCTGCTTCTTTGATTTTTCACTGCTTCCAACTTCTGTTTACCCATCACATTCAGATATTACACCTGAAGAAAGCCGAAGAATGGATCGTCCAAAACGTGTTAACAACACAAACAACAAGAAGGAGTTCAATCGTCAGAAGAACTATTTGTATGTTAGTGACCATTCTCAAAACTATAGAAAATATCTTTTCAATTAATTTGTTTTCCAAAAGAAGGGTGATGTTTCATAAGGAACTTATTTTGTTGCACCGTATTAAGTCAAGCCATTTGATTGGCTTACATGTTATACGCATTTCGATAGCATTTTATATAATTACACTGTTTAATAAAGCAGATGCTGACTATTACTGTATGGCTTAGGTGTGTTTCGTGTTATATATTTCCTGTCTACAACTGTCATCTAAAGAGTCCAGATTGAAATATATACAAGCTCACTGTGACTGGGTAACCCCATGTCTGTTCATGCATGAGCAGCAAGGTCCCCCTCTAATTGGTTGCCTAGTTACCATATTTTGTGGGATATAGGATGTACCCTGTTAGGTTTTTGGTAATATACCATATACAGTATAAATAAGTACTCCCCTATCTCTTTTTAATAGAAAGTTAATTGTCTTCTAAACTAAACATAGCAGGATTTTATTATTTCTAGTGAAATATTACACAATCAAAACAGATATTATCAGGTATTATTTATGACCAAACTCTCCAGCATTGAAACTCTGTTGCCAAAAATATTAAAGAAGAAAATTAACTCGACAACTCGCCATTGTATGAAGTTGACATTTGCCAGATATTTTAAACAGCACACAGTGCAGTGTAGAGTTTGGAGCTGTTTCTCATGAAATCTAATAAAAATAAATAAAAAATGAAAGATTACAGATATTTCTTAGGTTTCTATAAATTATCTCCCTTGACCTTTGCTCTTTAGAATACAATTTGCAGAAAGCAGACAATAGATAACAGAAAGAAGAAACTATAATGTTCACTTTAATTTCTTAAGTTACAAAAGAAAATACGTATTCGCAGAAAAACTTTTACTTGCGAAGAAGAATTAATGAAAAATAAAAATAATACGTATTTGCAGAAAGTCTATTTTACTCATGGATAAGAATTATTAAATATTTTTAAATATACTAAAATATTTTATCCTTTAATAAAACTAAAAATTATTTAGAATGAAGCAAATCCTTTTTTGAACACCCATTTAATTATTTTTGTTAAATCTAATTCATTTGAATTTTTATTAAACTTTTATTTTCTAATGGCTGTCAATTCTATTTTGCTAATGAATCGTTTTTATTTATCTTGCCACTTTTATTTTGACTTTTGAAGTAACTTACAAAATCATATGTGCAGGAATTTTGACAAATTTGAATTATCCAGATGATAAAGCAAATTTTAAAAAAATGCCTAGAAACCAGTTCTACAACTTTCTATTCAAACGTTCTCTCAGTGTTTGAAAAAAACTGTTTGGAACAGGCACTAGACTAGTTAAATTAAATTCAAATAATATTCCTACTAATACTACTAGTGTCTGTAAACATTAAAAATAATGTCAGTCTAATCTATTATATTATTTTACGATGGTCCATTTTCAGTTGAACCACTTCTTTTTTTAACTTTTGACTTAGTGCCTAAAATGATTCTAGTGGGCCCCAAATAGGCTGATATGTGAGAAAGATTCATATAAGGTTTCCCTTTTTGCAAAAAAAGAAAATTTGCTGGGTCTGCGTTCATATATTCATAGGATATAAATAGCTGACAACTAGGAAAAGGATCTTTATTTTTAAATCAGTTTTTCTTTTGTTAAGTAGTCCAAATTTAGCTTAAATATTGAAGATCATGGACAGAATTTGAGACTTGATGGATTATAGTCCCAAATTCTGATACTGAACTAATATTACAACAGTTAGCATTGTACTTATAAACTTCACCATATGCACAGATGTAGTTGAACCAATAGTTACTGCATTGTTTCCTTGGTTCAATTTTGACCCTTTGTTTGATAAATAGAAATTGGCATATCAGTATGGGTCATGACTACCTGTGTGCATTAAAAGTTTACTTCTAGAATGCTCCCTGTCCTAAAAATCATCTATTGATTCTTTACTTTCCAGCTGTTTACTGCCAGGTGACACATAATTCTTTGGTATTTCCGAATTTGTAGTTTTTCAAAGAAAAGAAAAGAAAAAACATGCAGCACAATGCAAAATGCATTAACATTTAAATGTTATCTGATATAAATTCAACTAGCATTCCAAGAAAAATCATGAATCACAGCCACCCATATATGTTGTGTTGGGGGTGATCACTAAAAAATGTCTGAATTTTCAAACAACAAGTGGGAACAAACTAGTGACCAATTTAATATAAGCTTACATTGAAAATGTAACCCCCTACTAAAACCCTATTTTGGAGGGGAATTTAAAAAAAAAAAACCCAAAAAGCATTTTCCCTACTCATTGGGGTAGTGTGTGTACAAGATTTCCAGTTTCTACTATGAACGGTTAGGGCTGGGCGAAGTCAGGTTACATAGATAAAATTGAACCCCACCCCCTCTAAACCCTATTTTGGGGGTGAATTTTTACAAAACAAAAAAAAATATTTTCCCTACTCAGATAGATAAAATTGAACCCCACCAACCCTACTTTGGGGGGAATTTTCAAAAAACAATAAAAACATTTTCCCTACTCATTGAGGGGAGTGTGTGTGTAAAATTTCAAGTTTCTACTATGAACAGTTAGGCTGTGCAAAGTCCAGATAGATAGATAGATAGATAGATATATACATATATATAAATGTGCGAACACATGAATAACCTAAACCTTTGGTAGTGGTGATTAACAAATGTTATCCTGGTAACAATAGTACTGAGCCTTCAGTTTTGTTAATGCAGAACAATTTTTGTAGATTTTATATAACTTATAGGATTCTCTGAAAATATTAATGTTCTCTTGGACCTTTTCAAGTATACATTAGAGGAATTTCAGAAAATAAAAATCAATGCAGAAAGAAAAGAATTTAATCTGACAGAATTTGAATGCTTATACAAATATCAAGCTTCAGCCAGTGTTTTGGCTCCTGAGTGTCACAGTGCCAAAACATTCTGAAAATGTCCAAATCATCACACTATCTTATTTTGCTGGCCACAATTTCGCTTATGATCTTTAGGGATCCATGTTGTGAGTCACAGATTTAAAAACTGAAAGTCCCATTATGATATTTCTAAAATTTCTTTTTCCAATTGTATGAAAAGTTTAACAATATTACATCACAAAAGTAATCATTAAAGTATTCCCCTACTCTTTACCTTAATAACAGTATGTCTGCATATAGTTCGGTGTTGCAGATTCGCGTAATGGTTACTGGCACAGAAAAACAGAATTGGCAGACTGAATTTGAGGCAATTTATGTTCACTACACACTAATGCCCTTTGCAAAGGCATGAATCCACTTCTCCACCCAGCTATGGGTAAATAGCAGGGCAGTTGGATCCCTTTGACCCTGTAAGGTAGTCCATCTAAAAGACAGTTACTCTGACAGAGAATATCTACAGCTTGGCAGCTGCCATAGCTACTCCCAAGCCTGGGTCAAGAAGGAGGGTTGGGCATGGGGCTAGCAACTCCACCCCATGAAAAACCTACTTGCTACTTAAACAGCAGCAGAGTGGTTGTGACCCTATGCTCCACAAAGAGTCTACAAGAAGAAGAAGAAGAAGAAGAAGAAGAAGAAGAAGAAGAAGAAGAAGAAGAAGAAGAAGAAGAACAAAAATGTATTATTATTAATAATCATCCGCCATTGTAAGTCCACTGCTGGACAAAGGCCTTTCCCATCTCCTTCCATGACGACCTATCTTGTGCTAACCTCTGCCAAGTCTTACCGGCAAACATTTCTATCTCGTCCCTCCATCTTGTATCTGGTCTTTTTCTACTTCGTTTACTATCCCATGGGCACCAGTCAGTTAGTCTTTTCCCCCATCTATTGTCATGTCTTCTTGCTAGGTGGCCAGCCCATCTCCACTTTTGCTGCTTAATTAGTTGTATTATATCTTTCACTCTAGTCCTCTCTCTGATCCATGTTGATCTTTTTCTATCTCTTAGAGTTATCCCTAGCATTGCTCTTTCCATGGTTCTCTGTGCTATTCTGAGCTGGTTTTCAGCTCGTTTGGTTAGTTTCCATGTTTCACATCCATAAGTCATGGCTGGTATTATGCAGCCGTTGTATACTTTACGCTTTAGGCACATTGGTAAGGTGCTTCTCAGAATGTCTCTATTCATACCAAATGCTTTCCAACCTATCATTATACGTCGTTTTATTTCGCAGTCATGGTCTTTCTCTAGCTTTATTACCTGACCTAGGTAGATGTATTCATCGACCTCTTCTAGAATCTCACCTTCTATCTTTATGACCTTTTTGGGAACTTTATCGTTGAACATTACTTTTGTCTTTGTTCTGTTCATCTTTAAGCCTACTTTTTTACTTTCCCTATTTAGGTTGGTTAGCATGTTTTGTAATTCCTCGGATGCTTCCGACATCGAAAAGATTTTATTGAGGCAGAAGATTTTCATTTAAACAAATGCTATTAAAAACAACAATTTTTCTTGTTTTAAACAGTTTGTCTGAAAACAAGAAAAATTGACAAAAAAGTTGAATAGACAAAGTTTGTCTGTTGTTTTTAATAGCATATATTTAAATATATATATTGGACCTGTCTATTTTCTAATTAAAGGTTTCCATATAGTATTCATTTCTATGTTTGGCTAACTAATTGTATCTTTTAGGCAAAGCATATACATTAATTCCTTGAATCACCTTTTATAATTTGTATATGTATAGTTATGTGGACTTTTATGAGAACATATTTTCCTCATTGCACATTATTTTGATTCAATTTAATGATATATGAAATGTAAGTTAAAAGGCTATTTTAAAATTTTACACTGTTTTGCCTCAATGCCCCTCTGGCTCGTACACCTTCATGTATATGTATTTTTCTATTTGAAGTATTTTCTAAGTGCGTAGAACTATAAGTCCACAGACATATTTTTGTATCTTTTAGTTAACATTTAAAAAACAATGCTTGTGCCTTTGGTGTAACATTTGATACTAAAAAAAGATTGATTAAATAAATCAATTTCATGCTTTGAATAAAGGATTTTCTATAGATGACCTTATCGAATTGCAGCAGTGCCAGATTTATTCAGGATTTTCTCATTGGCTGTTCAAAATGATGTAGGCAAATTTGTTTCTTTCTCATTGGATATTCAAAAGGAAGATGTGTACATTTTTTAAATTTTTATCTACTCTCAACTTTGAGCGTATATTATATAAGCTACGAAAAATATCCACCACTTGGCTGATCATTCCAGAACGAACCATTCTTCAACTCGAGCCTTAACGAATTCCCAACAAATTGAATTGTAGACGTGTGAACACCAACCTACAAAGATGGGGCACCATCTGTGGGCCGCCTCACCAATCTTGCTCACCATTGCCTATTTCCTCTTGATTGTTCCTTCAGTTGCAGCGGATAACAATACGTAATTGTTTTACTTATTAACCTCTTTTGCTTTATTTGTTATCTTATAATGTAGCATTTCTCATGTATGTTGCTTCATTGCCAGCACAAAATCTTTGTGTGCCCTAGGCAAGACTCAAAATTTGTGCAAGGGTTTCATGCACCCTAGGTGAGACCTGTTGTATTCTAATGATTTCAGTTTGGAGTATGCACGTAGGACCTTTGCAACCTAGGCAACAGCCTAGGTTCACCTAATGGACAGGACTACCCTGCTTCATATTAAAAGTTTAAGAATGGTAAATATTTTCCTTTTATATTATAAAAAAAATAATAATGCCTTTCTTAATTATTTAATGGTTATACTTTAGGATCTTTATTTCACATCTTACAAAGTTACTTAATAGACCAGATTAAGCAACACAGATTCTTATTAATTTTTATTCAATATGATTCTTAATATAGTCTTTTCTCTTTAAGTATGATTGGTTAGCCATAAATAAATCTCCCAATTGTATTAAAATTCAAAAGAAGCCTCCTGATAAAACTGGTAGATATAGGAAATTTTGTTGTTGTCTCCAAAATGGATCTAGTGTTTTGTTTAAGCACAAGTGTCCATATTTCTGTAATGATTGATTTTATACTATTAATTATGCAAATTTAATGATTCATTATCACACCTCACAAAATCATAATGCATTTAAAAACAACCTTTCATATTAAAATATATTTTGTAACATCCCTTATTGTTGAAAGATTTATGTGATGATAAACATTTGTACTTGGAATTTAAAAAAAGGATTATTTAATTATACTTCAGCTGTTTGCATTCAGTTTAAAACTTCCCATACAACTTTGAAGTACAGGACTAGATTTAATAAAAGTTCTCTTAAGATCAATTAAAAAACGTTATTTGTAGAATACTTTCCTTGTAAATATCTGTTTTAAATGTATTCATATACTACTACCTTGCGGTGTGTGTGGAGACTGGTGTGAAATGTTCAAACTCTGGAGTTTAGTAAATTTGTCCTATATTTAATTTTGATTAAGGTGACTTTCTTGACCTTAATATTGCTAAAGCATTAGGAATTTTTATTATATAAAGTAATAAAACATCTTTTTATTGGTAAGAAAAAAAAACGCTACTGAAATTAATTAATATTTCAATTTGACAAAAAATTAGTTCTAAAACACTATTGCTAGGTAGTATTTTCCTAATTTTCCCAGTGATTCATGTTACTTTTCATGTCGTTAATTGGTGGTAATGGTAGTCCTTGGTCTTATGAATGTAAAAAAATTACAACATATGATCAGATATTAACACATTAATGAAGTTAAAAGCAATTAATTTGTTCTTTATCAGACACCTAGAATGTCACAAAATTTGCCCTGTTTCCGTCGTACCTAAACGAATTCATGGTGCGCAATATTCTGATAAAGAACACATTAATGGCTTTTGTAACTTCATTATTGCGTTAATATCTGATCAATACATTGTATAGTTATACTTTTTGGAACCTTTGTATGATGTGTTTAACTACCATATTTTACATCCGTAAGACCAAGGATTACCATTACCTCTAATTTACAACGTGAAAGTAAAAACTCAACCCTAAAATTTTAGAGGCAAGAACCAACAGTTAAACATTACTCAGACTTTGGACCGTATGTGTGTAGCCATTGAAGGAGTGATAAAATGAAGAATTGTTTTTTCGAGAATAACAATTTCCATTTTAAAAAAAATTTGAATAGACTCTTGGGCTTTTGTTAAAATGGGGTTGTGAAACATCTTTCCTTTGATGAGCTACGACACCCGTTTTCTTGGCATTTGCGCATGTGCATACGTGTCACATTTGGGAAGAAGTCAGAGGGTGACAATGACATCATGGTTGACATCTGTTGTCAGACCATGTCAATCAATACACACTCAAAGGCATTTACAAAAAAGAAAAACAAAAATAGTGACAACTTATTCTTCACTGATCAACAGTTACTTGAATTCCAAAGGTTAACAAAGAATATGTGAAAAATAGCTTCAAATTTATGACAATTACATCCTTTCAAATATTTACTGGACAATAACCCCACATAGTAGAAAATAAAACCGTTTTTTTTCTGGATTTGTTTAAAGTTTTGGCCCATCACAAATTTATCAAGGGAAGAAAAGTGCCCATAAAAACATAATTTAATTAATGAATATTTGTGTTTTTTAACCACAAATTTTATAAGGTAGACTTTTGGCAGAACTTATAATTTAATTAATGTATATTTGATATTTTTTACACAAACATTTTATAAGTTTTTGGCACAGCTTAGCCAGGTTTGATTCTTGGCACAACTTAGCCAAGGTGGTCCTGATTCGATTTCTGAATGTGAAATAAAAATAAACAATTTAACAAACAATATTATAATAATACACACAGACACACATATACACTCACATACACATATCTACGCATACAGGTGCACACACATATACACATACATACATACTTATACATACACACATATACACATGCTCATATATATACACATGGTATCCGGAAAAGTGCCCACTATTCCAGGATCCATACACACATACATATACGCACACATAGATACACATACACACACATATACACACAGAGGGATGATAATAATGATCACACATTTCAGATTTATTTTATTTGAAATTGTTATCAATGTTTTACGATCATAGCTCTGGCAACTGCTCCCCAGCAGGAGGCCCGATGTTGGTGCCGGCCAATGTGACCTGCGTATATGTATGTGCGTATGGATCCTGGAATAGTGGGCACTTTTCCGGATAACATGTGTGTGTCTATATATGAGTGTGTGTATACGTGTGTATGTACGTGTATATGTGTGTGTACCTGTATGCATGGATATGTGTGTATGTATGTGCGTGTAATGTATGTGTGCATGTAAAAACACAAAGTTTTCATTAATTAAATTATGTTTTGAGGTGGGGTTATTGTTCGGTGGGGTTATTGTCATGGACCCCAAATATTATGGACACTGGGACACTAGTTACTAATTTTTTCAGGTCTTCGATAATTGCGTTTATAAAAAGAATGACTTCAGCATTCTTTGATTTTGAAGTATTTTTGTTTCTATTATTTTTAGGCGACTGAAAGATAAAATATTTTTATTCTTTAATTGTTTTATTTTAACAAAATTTGTATTGCTTTTAAAAAAAATTTTCCTGCAGAACCAAAGTGCCACACAGAGATTTCCACTAATTTTGAAAATCACTGAAAAGGGACGATTTTATTTTTCGTCTTCCGAACGACTTCGCTTTGAATTGAAATGCAGGCAGGTCGCCAGGGTACAGTGAGTCCAGGGCGCTAATTTTTTTAAAAACACCCCAAAAAGATACTACAAATTACCAAAATGTTTAAGCAAACATTCTTTTTGGCCGTTTTATGACCATTTTGCTCTGCCAAAACAAAAAAAAGAGTGTATGAAGAAGGTGAAGCAGTTTCAAGCGCTGGAGATATGTTGTAAAAATGGTTTATGTTGTAAAAATTAGCACAAAAATTATTCCCATCATATTCATTTCCAGGACCCTCCCCCCCTCACCCTGACGACGGGCCTGTTGAAATGTAACTTATCCCTCTCTCTCTAACTAACTAACAATTAATATACTCCAATCGGGACCACCTTGGCTAAATTGTGCCAAGAATAAAA
>VCCN01000192.1:138641-153194 GCA_006491835.1 Architeuthis dux | reverse complement strand
GGATATCAAGTTGTTTCTTGAAGAGTGTAGCCTTTTTTTTAAATCTTAAAAGATAAGATTAAAAAAAATGATTTTTAACTTGACAAATCTGTTCTGCTAATGTAATCCCATGATCACAGATTGGTATGTTATGCTTGCACCTAACGTTTCTTTATAAAACCTTCTTTTCTGCAGGTAATGTCCTATTTTTCCTTTCGATATTTATGAAAAGTTTAAAAAATGTTAGAATTTTATTGTGCAATGTTTTCAACAATAGTCAAATAATTATTAACTTCACTGCGCATATACAAAACAAAGTGAATACAGCAAATAAAACACTCAGCTACATAAGACACTCATTTAAATTCATCAATGAGTAGAGCTTCCTACTACTGTACAAGTCTCTGGTACATCTCCATCGTCTCCTAACCTGAAGTACAACTCAAATGCCATAGAAAGAGTTCAGAGGATAGCCACCAAGATCATTCTGAGGTTGGGAGATATATCTTACACTGAAAGATTAAAACAACTTAATCTAGAGACCCTTGAATACAGAAGAAAACGTGCTGACCTACTAGTAGTCTATAGAATCCGGAACAACATACATAGAGTGGATACTGACATTCATTGATCAAAATACCCTGATAAGAAAATGCTGACTTCATCTATCTGCAGTTAAACCAAAGGACACAGCCATAAACTACAAATTCAGACCGCCACTGGTGTTAGAAAAGATTTCCTCTCGGTAAGAGTAGCAAACGTCTGGAACAGCCTAAGTGAAAAGACGGTCACATCCGTGAATGTCAATATTTTTTAAAACATAATCTTTATTCTGATATCGCACATACCAAATTTAACTACCATTTTGCTTATTTAATCCGAGCCCAGCTACACCGAAGCTGGCTTAATGACCCAATTAACTGCTGTCAAAAAAAGCCTATTTCAAGTATATTCAAGTATATTCAAGTATATATATATATATATTAAAAAAAACTTTAAACTCACCATAACAATTTTGATAATTAATAATTTTTCTTTTTTCTTTTTATAGATGTTTTGAGGATGTCCCTCAAACATACTATGTCAATGAGACATATGTAGCTCCCTGCGAAAACTTTTTGAAAGAAATGATTGCTAATTCCAGTATAATACTGAATAAATTTGGTAATATTCCAAGTAACGACGATATAATGACTTTGGTAAATGAATCATCATCTGGAAACTGCACTTATATGAAGTAAGTAAAGACTTGAATTTTACTATTCAACAGTTTCTGAATACTTTTCTTTTCATGAACTCTGTTTATTTTTCAACCAAGTATTTCTTTAATTAGAAACCATCAGCCAAAACTGTCACCATAACTGTCAACTGTCGAAAATAATTCTCGATGGGTGGGGGTGGGGGAGATACAAACTCCAAAGGAAGAAATGTTCTCTGTTGACGTCGGTGTGTATAACATTTGTTGTGAAAAAATTAACTTCTTTTCGCGACTTGAAGACCTTTTCGAGATCTCTTGTCTGGGAACTTGACAGGAGTGTATGGTAACAAAAACCACTCTATATCTAGGGGGGGTGCATAATAAAAATGATTGTGAATGTAATCCGAAGAGAGCACTTACACTGACCTTACACTGATGATCAAAAGCAGTTTTGGATCATACACAGATGATCAAAGAGCAGTTTAATGGGTCCTCCTTAGGACCATTCACAATGATTAAATGGGGCAAAGTTTAGGTCTTGCCCCGGACGACTATAAATGTGTAGCACAGTTTAGGTCTTGCCCAGGATTCTGATGAATGTGTGTGGCGCAGTTTTTGTATAGGACCAAGCACAATGATCAGTGAGCAGTTTTAAGGTCTGCTTAGGACCATCTAAATATGATCATTGAGCAGCTTTGTGTCATAACAGATGATTAATGTAGAGTAGGATGCAGTTTATAGTCTTGCTCAGGACTCTACACAGCTTTTAATTAAGCTGTCATCCCAACAACAGGGTAACAGGCTTGTGTTGCAATACCCCAGTTGTTTACGAGACATCATCATGTAACCATTCATGCTCCAACTGTCTTTGACAATCCAGTCTTCTATTACTTGAGTTAGTGCCACATTCTTCAATCAAGATACCATGATCAAGTCGTTCAGAGTTACAGTCCACATCACAGAATACACTAGAGTGATAGAAATGGAATCTGAATGTACCAGCATTAATGGCTGCTGATAGAGGTCCTATAGTGGCATAAACTTGCTCTCTCCAGTCCATTGATTCAGGACGGTCTTTGCAAATAGACACCTTGTTGTGTTGGTCAATAAGGAGATTATAACCATCCCAAGTCATATGCCTAGAAAACTCCTTTTCTTTGTCATAGAGTTTCCTTCTATAATTGGACTTAAAATCGTTCCATTCATTGTCATTACTATGGCTGTACAGTCTTTTTTCCTTCTAGTTGTTTTCACCCTAACAGCATCAGGTATTTTCTCAGAATCTCCATTTTCTAGATTCAAGATTTTATTTTCTGTAAGTGCTTTCTTGGTTTCTTGGAGATCATCCTCCATTGTAGCTTCATGGATCAAAGGATCACACTTTTTACCAGCATTGACCCATCGTTCACTAGGCATAGTATCTCCATGATAGACCATTGTCCAGTTTGATGAGTGAGCGATAGACACACCAAAAGTGTCTTTACAATGGTCAACTTCTACTGGAACCAATTCAAACAAGATAGGTGGAGAATGTTGAGATAGAGATTAGTATTTTTCTCTATTTGATACAGCAATGTTTTATGAAGTGCAAGAAGCTGAATCAAGCTCCAAAAGAAGAAGCAAAAAACCCTAAAAATCTATGGGAATGCATTCCCCCTCCCCCCAAAACTATGGGAATGCCTACACTACTGCCTAGAAAATACTGTCAGCTTTGATTAGAGAAGTTTTTTGACAAAACTTAGATACATATGTTGCAAAGTGTTGGCAGCAGGACTTATCAGAAATGCGAAATACGTGTGTGTGTAATTTGCTTATATGTGTGTATACATGCCATAAACACGGTGGTATGTTGTGTGTGTATACATGCCACAAACACATATTCACTCGCATACTCGATTCGAAAAAAAATAGGCCTTAAAACCCTAACTCTCTGACCCATTATGCCACATGAGGATGCGGTGGAATGGGTCAACTTTTCGTGTAAATTCTTTTTATTATAAATAGAATTCAAAGTTTTTCGTACCTTATTCAAAGATGTTTAGATGGGATTTTTAAATGATATACAGATAGAAGGGGGTTCTATCTGTATATCATTTAAAAATCCCATTATCTTCAATAGTCTCTTAAATAGAGCAGCACAAACTAAGACTAAACTTTTCATTTTTTTTCTTAAATTTAAAACTATTTCAGACTAAACCTAATAACTTATAACTACTTATTTACTGTTTAGTTTAACAGTACTTCTCCACCTCTGGCACAAGTTGCAGGAGGTTCGATAACACTAATAATGTCTTGTATTATAGGTTATATCTTCATGCTCTGGCCATTTCTAAACCACCTAAACATGGCCACAAAATTTCAATTCTAGACCCTTCAGAATTTCTAAAATGCGCCAGCTTCCAGACACTTCATCCCTGAATCCCAACTGAAAACTTGACCAGGGCCCAGTGTTGCCAATTTAGCACTTTTCACGTTTTGGCAAGGCAAAAATCCAATGAGCAACGCCATTTTTAACACAATTTAGCATAATTCTTTTAGCTAATTTTAAGCAAATTTTGGCCATTTTTAAAATTTTTTATTTAGACTAATCTAGCCATCTTTAGCCATTTAAATGGTCATAAAATGGCTAACAATGTTTTTAGTGCATTTTTGCATTTGTTTACGCTTTTTCGAGGTTGATATAGTGCAAAAGATTTTTTGACATCGCTCTGCCGCTGCCAGCATTTAAAAAAAACATTTTCAACAAAATCCCACCCAGCATTGTGATCAAGATTTGTGACTTCTATTTTACATTGTTTAATTCTTTCAGCTAATGAATAAATACATTTCATGAATTTGAAGTATATGCTGTAAAATATGGAAAATTGAATATATTGAATAATAAAGAATTTAATAAAAATGTCATCTAAAGTGATCAGCCATTTCTGAGTTGTCTATTTTGTTTGTAGGTCAGTACCCAAGTTTATTAGAAAGTGTTGTCAAGGTTATGGCGGTCCTAATTGTGTAAAGAGTGAGTTTGTATTTTCTTTTTCTAATATTTGGTTTTAAAAAATCTATTGAATATTTTAGTTTAACGAGTTATATTCCCTATTCATATCCTTTATAGTCAGACTAATAATTTAACAATATTTACATTGAAGCCTTTATTCATAAACAAGGATTGATTTTTGGTAAAATATGTCAGAGCATTATTTCAATTAACACTACTATATTATTTTTATTTATGATTTGTTTTTCAATACTGTATAAGCACAAGAATAAGAAATCTTTAAAATGTTAAATAATGTATTATAATTATTTCTTCTTCATCAAGTGTGAAAGTCAAATGTTAGCAACTTAAAAACCCAAACATATGTAAGATAAATTTGTTTAAATACTATTTTTAAAAGATTTTACTATGAAATATATACATTTGGCTATCTCAAATGATTTATTTTAGAATTTAGAAATTGCTATTTACCTTCACCTTAACTCACCACCCTATATGCCGGAAGATGGCTCGCTTAATGTGCGACTGTTCTTACCACTGAACTACTGGAACTCAGGGGCAAGCGAGAATCCAAATCAAAACCTAGAACTCATTCTCTATCCCGACCTCTTCTTTATTCCAATCTGTGCTGTTAATTTATTTACTCGCTGCTGAAGGAAAACCAGTCTGAGTTTAGTTACGATAAAAAGCAACATCAATTAAGCCGAAGTAAATAATAGCAAAAAATTAATAATAATTATTTACAATACTACATCTAATAAAATAAATAAAAATAAAATAAAATTTAGAGATAATGTTTGAAATAAAATTTACCCTACAATAATAATAAAATAGTAATTCAAATGATGTTAAATTTGTGAAATTCTATTATATCAATAATAATTGGAATTCATGGTCTCATTATTAAGCCATAACGAATGTTATTATTCTACCAAACACTGTTTTAATTTGGGCATAGCTTATATACTAAAATACTGTCTCTAATATCCATAACACAACAATATCTAAAAATAGTGGAGCAGATAAAATCAATATTTGAGGGGAATTGTGAATTTTTGGTGTGTTTGTTCTCCAGATGGTTCTGATCAAATCTGCCTGATTAGCCATTTGAAAATGTGAAGCACTCTCAGAACTGGCCCCTTACTTCTTTGCAAACAACAATGTCAATTATGCACGATGATCCCAGTTCACCTCCGAGACATGATATCCCTTGAGCAACAACACCCAGAAGTGGCCAGGGAATTTCAAAGGGGTAGCTTTGTTGTTCACAAGTCTAGAAAAGAATTCTATGGCCTGGCGATTGACCAAGCCCATGAACTAAATAAATCAGTCATTAAAGGTGATGGAGAAGCCATTGCAATGACAGAAGACTCAGTAGCACTTTGTTGGTGGATAGTAGCTGGACCCAAAGTGAGCCATCTAATAGCTGGATACAAGGCTGTATCTGGTGTGAAAGATGAAGACAATGGCAGCAGACATCATGAGCAGACACTGAGTGCTCAGAGATCTTTCTTTGAGAAGGTGAAAGCCCTCTCTGTAGTGTGGCAGGAGATGGGCAACCCATTCCAAGGAGAGTCAGCCGGCCTACTAGGCCAGCAGATTTATAGAACGTTTCTTATCAAAGCTAAAGAAAATACTGTTGAGAATGAAGAAAATAGAACACTCAAAATGGTGAAAAGAGCTTTCATGGAATTTTATAAACCAAAAAAGACATTAGTTGTTGACAGAGTAGATTTCCTCAGAAAGGATCAAGGCCCTAGCAAAAGTTTTTGAAATTATTTGTTGAATTCGAAAACTAGCTAAAGACTGAATGGAATAATGCTAATGAAGAAGACATGATTAAATTACAGATAATTAAAGGAATTAGAGATAAAAAATGTGTGGGAACTTTTGTTAAGAGATCCGGATTTGACTTTGACTCAGTGCAGAGCAGCCGAGCAGAGTAGAATCCAGTCGAACAAGATAGATAATAAAGACAATGATTTAGATGATTCAGATAAGGATGATATTAATGCTGCTGGGAAAGACTGGAAAAGGTATGATTGTATCTATTGTGAAAGAAAACATATGAAAGGAATGAGAAATTGTTCAGCATACGGTAAAGAATGCTTCAGATGCAAGAAAAAGAATCATTTTACAACTTCCCAAGTTTGTAGGGCAAACAAAGATTCTAAAGACAATGAATGTTTCCAGATTGAAGGGGAGACAATTCAAAAAGTATATGCCATCTTGAAATTAAATGGAAAACACATTAAATTCATGCTAGATTCCAGAGCAATGGTGAATGTGATCCCAGCAGAAGTTGTGAGAAAGAATAAAATGGAATGTTTCATTCAAAGAAGGAAACTGCTATTTCTCTTTATAGAGGCAGAAAAGGCAAGGCAACCCATTTTAAGCTGTGATTCATGCCAGAGTCTGAATTTGATGCAGTTTAATTTGGATCAATTTGATTCTATAGTTTCGACGACAGACAATTGTCATTTCAAAGAACAAGCTGAGAGAAAGATAAGAGACTTAAATATGAATGAATCTATTAGAAAGATTTTTTGAATTCCCAGATGAGTTGGCGAATTCAGCGAAGAGCTGACAATTGAAGTACAGCCAAATGCAGTTCCAGTGCAGCAACCGATAAAAAGAATTCCATTCTGCGAATCTGCCTAGACCCGAAATTCGAATTAGAAAATGGAAAAAGACTTGTGAGAAACAGGAAACATTTGAAATTAAGATCAAGACCAGATTGCAGTAATATGGAAGAAAGAAATTGTGATGGGGGGACCACTCAGGATGATGATAATAATGACAGACCTTCATATAGCAGAGACAATACCCATGGAACCGCCCACCTGGGATGAAAGAAAGGCAAAGAAGAACCACAGCTGGACAAACCCCAAACCGTTTTGGTGACTGGCGTTATGATTAAGTCAATATAATTTGTGACAAACAAAAGACTTTGATTAGAATTAAAATTTTAATTTAAGTGGCAAACAAAGGACTTTATTAGAATTAAAAATTTAAATTTAAATTCTTGTTGGTGTGCGTGATGTTAGTCTGGTATCTTATGAACAACTATGAGTTGCATTGTGAATCAATACTTAATGAATAACAAGGAGTTATTCCCCTTTGTTTATTTATGATATATATTTTGTTTGGATCATTCTTTCATACCCAAGGGGCCTTTCCTTTTTGAATAAACCTTCAATATGATACACATGTCTCTGCCTTCTCTGTTCATACTGTCATCTGGAACTCTACGAGGCATGCTTAACAAGGAATAATTGAAAACTTGAGAACAAATTTTAAAAATCTTTTTGAAATTATACCTTTTTGAAATAAGTGTGGGAAGGGGGTTAACTTATAATTCATAAAAAATGTAATTTTCATATTGTTATGGTTCATTACAGCTTGTAAATAAATAATTAAATAAATAATAAGCCTGTGAATAAATAATTAAATTATAATCTGACATTTCATATTGTTAAATATTTTTATTAAAATTCTAAAAATCGTTTTTTAAAACAAAATAATTACTGTATTTACTTGTGTACAATGCAAGTAATGTAATATTAAAACTCTGGTTTAAAATTGATTTGTAACATTATACTCGAGTGTAAAAATAACTGATAACATATTATAATATATTACTGATTTTAACTAGAAAAATTATATACGCGATCGCATTGTACTCAAGTTTGAGTAAATAGAAATGCTGTGTAAGTCCGAAAGTAAAAAATGTTAGCTTCTTTAGCGGTTATCGGTCAAATCAGTCAACAATATTTAATGAGATATGAATGATATTGACTTCTGCATTCATCATAAATATACTATTTTCCACATTTAACCTTCCCATGACTCCATAGTAAAGAATATAACATTTAAGGTTAAAAATAGAAAGTGAGATTCAAATCATTTATATCTGATAAAAATGCTGATTTTAATTTTTGTCTAATTTGTTTTTATCTAAAATCAAGTTTATCATTAGTGATAATACCAATTTTATTTACTCTAAGGATTTTAAACTCGAAAAATGAAGAAGGAATATTAATTATGCTAATAATTATTTATGCTAAATAAATTTGGCCACTAAACTTGATCAGTCATTTTAGTGACCATTTATCAAGTAAATACATCTCCACATTTCATTTTCATTTGAAATTAAATAAAAAATTCTTATTTTTAATAGTTAGAAAACATGAAGAACTAAATGAAGAATAGGTGCATAAAACTGAAAATAACTAATTGAATTTTTAAAATAACTCAATTATTCAAAATCGTTATTTTCTACTTTTTCATAAGTATTCAAAGTAACCAGTATTTCAAAATATTTCTAGGATGTAAATATCATTTTAAAGTGAGTTCTACTGTCAATTTAGAGTACAAAAAATTATTAAATGCACACTATTAATTAAATTTAAAGAATAAAGTTTATTTTATATATTTCAGTTTCAGATTGTCAAGATATATATTTTATGAATAATGTTTCAGAAAAATCAATTTGAAATATTTCTATGACCAAGCACTGAAAAAGTTAGATTTAGCACAACAATTGTACCTTTTCTTTGTCTAATTCTTGTTATAGTGCAAAGGTTAACAAGAAAGTCTAACAAGTTTGTTATGGTGAATTTAGTCTTCACTTGGTACTCTATGAATGTAGTCATGTGTTAAAACTCAGTTTTACAAATATTAATTGATCACTTGATAATTTTGTAATAAAAAATAATTTGCTAATATTAATATAAGGTTTAAAGTTATAATTAAAATTAAGTTAAAGTTGGTAAAGGAGATAAATGAATTAATATTGAATGAATTCTCTGTAAGAAATTAGTGGCCAAATTATAGTGTTAAAGTGTGGAATAATTTCCATTCAAATAATTGCAGCTAAAATGTAGCAGCAGCAGCCACTAGCATTAGGAGTGTAACAGCAGTGGTAGCCATCAATGGTCGTAGTGGCAGGAAGAGGAAATAATTATGTAGCATGTGGTCAAAATGAAGAAGAGCGGGCAGCCATGTTGGATTTTGGCATGCAAATATGAACAAAGTCACAATTCATATAAAGAGCAAGAGAACAAATGCATAAGATAGAAATGAATGTTGCACTTATTTAAACACATAAAATCAAAAGAAGGTACATGTATTAAGATTTAAAAAAAGGGGTAAAAATGTGTAAAGAGTTTTTGAGAAAGATCGTACGAGTACAGAGTGAAGATAATAGGGTTTCTATCGTTAGCCAAATGTTGTACTGAAATAGATTTTGTCTGATGCGGAGCCAGTTATTTGAAACAGTATCTAGGTGATAATCGCGCCTAAGGATATGTGATTGAGACAAAAGAAATCAGTTAAGAAAAAGGCATATGACAGAAAGGAAAAATGCTGGTATAGAAAAAGGGTAGTTTCTTATCAGGAAGAATGGTTAAGTCATGAGTCACTAGCCTGATGTTAATAGAAACTAAAAGAGATCCTTGGTCATTTTAATCTCGAAGAACCTATAGTTTGGGTGAAAAGGAATGTAGAGAGAATGACCAAAGATTTGAAGCAAGAAATATTGGTATTTTAAGAAATGCCCTTATTAAAAAGAGGAAGAGATTTTTACGTACATATAGTAACGCACATAGTGAGCCTTAGGCGACTAGAATACTAAGTGATGAGGTAAAAGAATTTTACATGCCTAAAAAGGTTGACATGGGCAAATGAGCCCTAGGTGGGCAGTAGGCATTGAAATCTGTATTGCAGGGTTTTTTATGCTAGTGCTGACGCCACAGAAAAAAGGAAGCTATACTTATTTTTGAATTTCATATGGTCTAGGCTGGCTTTTACTGTGGTGAAAACCCAGTCCAATGTTAAGCTCTGTATATATGTATTTAGCTACCATTTTTATGAAAGTGACCGCTACACTAATAATCTAGGAAATGATACAATGGGCAATAGAGGATATGATTGACTAGCATATTGTGGCATATGGAAATTATTTGAAATACAAAATTTAAATACTATAAAATCTACAGTCTTCAAAAATACAGGTAATCAATGACTTAAAAGCCAAGTTAGCATTCATGAGTTTATCTTAAATATTTTTCTCATGCTTTCACTTTCAAATTTTAAATATACTTTCATTATTTTCAGATAATGTAGTAAAACAATCTAGCTTTCGCAAATCTGTGGTTTCAAACTGAAAATCATTGGTTTCTATATTTTGAGTATTCATATTATTATTGAGTTATCTCAATGAGTCCCAGTTCTTGGTTATATATGTAAAATTTGGTCACTCATGCTTTCAATATCACCAGAAGATAATAAAATACAGCTAAGGAAACATGAATATAAGAAAGACAAAATTAGGATATTGTGTGAAAGAAATTTAATAAAGTGGTATTTCGTCTTGTAAGTACTGAATCTTTCTAGCAATGTTAATATTAATAAATATATTATTAGTAGAGACATTACTTTTTAAAAAAATAATTTGTTTATTGATCATTTTTCAGTTTATGACACAAGTAATACTTGCCACATGTTTGGATACAATGTATTGGTAGTCTTCGAAAACAAGTACTTTACTTTTGTGGGTAATGACACATACACATTGGCAGCTGCTTACCGTTATGATAATGGACAATTAGATAAGTATCCACTATGGTCTATACAAGTGAACTTAGCTAGATGTCAATCGCTTTTTGATTGCATAAGGGTAAGTATTACTTTGAAATATCTATTAATTAATTTTTGGAATATTTTGTATCTATTGTATAATTGTCAGCAGTAGAATTTAATTTCTGTATATAAGTACATGTTGTATATCCATTTTGTTCCGCGGGAGGAAAATCCTGAACTGAAAGGAAGACTTGAAACTTGGTTTATAAAATACATCATCATCAAATACATTATGCCGTAGTGGAGAATGAAAAGTGGGAGAGACATGATGAAAGCCGACAGACTGTTCTTAACAGGGACATTGGTCCTGTGTCTTCCCAGGCCTGAGCGGTCTGTCTCTCTGCTTTTCCGAGGGCCTCTGTGTCACTTTTATCTGGTTTGAACACCCGCACTGATTTTCCAGCCACCACCTGCAAGTTCAGGAGATATCCTGTTTATGAATTTTGAACACCTGGTGTGTCTTCCGGTCCCTGACACCTTGCAGTTTGGGGTTTTCGTCGATATCCTGTTTATAACACCTGTGGGGGTCAAATATGTAACTCCTGCCCACAGCTGTCTAAATATCCAACATACATAGTAATTACATTATGAGTAATGTTTCATGATTATTTCATCAGGCAATCTTAATGCTAATATAATTTTCAAATTCATTATATTTTATTATGTAAGAATAATAAAGAATAATATCTGTATATTTAAAACAGTGAATACAAGTAAATCATCAGAACTGTGGTGATGACTTCATAATTTTTTGTCAAATTGCATGATTTAAAAAAAAAATAATGATATTGTCAGAAATTTATATTTGCTATTATCATCTTAAAATAATACATGATGTTATGTATTTTGAACTTTGTATCCCTTAGTCTCAAGTTTAGGATGATTCACACTTAATAAGTTGTTTTTTGTAATTTTATCATTTGTTTTATTATTCTGTTTTCTTTTACTACTCACATTTTTCTTACAGACATTGAACATTTCAGTTGGTGATATTAGTATTATCATCAATGGCTGCAATGAAGTTTTGGTTGACAATTTAGCGTTATACCTTTACAAACCTGTAGAATTTGCTGGTAAGTCATTTTACTATTTTATTATCTATACAGAGGGGAATAAGGCTATTAGGTAAAAATAAAAGTCTAGTCTAGAGATAGGGTTTTCTGCACTTCTATCTATCAAGTCGAAGGCTCGAAATAAGCTCCAAGTTGAGAATGATTTAAGATTTGCTCTCTCACTAATAGACACACAAATCAAAGAACTGGTAGCAAAAAGACCAGGACAGAGATCACATTGATGTGTATAACAGTTACGATAGCAGAACTCTTTTTGTTTTGTAATGAATTGGAATTTTGAATGATGTGTTGTAATTATTTTCGCTTGCTTTCTTTGAGTAACAAACACACAGCAGCAGCTGTACAATTATAAAATTAAACTAATTCTTAGTCTGAAGCTGTCTAATTAAACTAATTCTTAGTATGAAGCTGTCTAATTATATGTAAAATAAAGTTATTATTTGAAATTATTCTTTGTTATAATTTAATAAATGGAAGGGGGGACGGTATACTAGTAATCTTATTGACAAAGGTGGGGAAAAGGTTGGGAACCACTGATCTATAGATGTTATGTTATGGTCAGTAGTACCTGTAATTAGTTTTAATTTAAGCCTGCAGTTTTAATTTAATTAAGTTAACACCAGAAAACTAAAATCTTCTCACGGTCAGAAAAAGGGATATATTTCTTCCCAGACCGCCTGAGGTCAAAATTGAATGCTCGGCGCCGGTCCTGACCAGGAAGGAATTCGGGAGTTGGACACTCAAAAACACATTTACTGGGGTTGGCTAGCAAAAGAAAAGCAACTACCAAAATTCACAGTTGGGGTTCTAAGATAAGTCAGAAATGATGATGGCTGGGAAAAGCCAATTTAGTAAATTAATGGATGAGTTATCGGCTTCTCAGCATAGAAATTAAGATAAGTACATTAGCTTAAAGTGACCAAGGGTGGAGTAGGAATGACACTCCGATCAAAAACAGATGTTTGGAGGCGGAGAACCCAGAGCAGGCATGCCATGGATGGAGGTGTCAAAAAAATTGAGGTATACTATATAATGTCATATATATAAAAAAATCTATTCATGCAGAGTCTTATAAAATAGAAAATATTTTAAATGAATTCATTAGAAAATAAAAGGGGATAAATTTATAGAGGTCTGACTAAACCAGTGTATAAGTATTATAACACATATACTTTGTATTGAAATGGTTCTTCGGCCGGTTGAACTTCTTCTTGTTATTTGTGTTATAAACACAACGTTTCGGCTGATCCATTCTTCGGCCTTCTTCAGGAGTTCAATCGTCCAAAGAACCATTTCAATATTAATGACCCTTCTCAAAACTATAGAAAACATATACTTTATTTGGAATTTTCATATTTTATTTTGCTCTGTGTTTTTTTAAATTAATATTTAGTCAGTAAGATATACAAAATTTCAAATATATTGAAGTTATTTTGTAAAATATTAAAAATATGTATGAATTAAAGAATGTGTGCTCCTGAATCTGATAAATATTCATGATGATGATTATTATTTATTTACACCACTGATCAGCTGTATTCTGGCATATATATATTATAACTCAAATGAATTTCTGTGTCTTTTTTCCAGCCACAACAATCCAAAAGAAAAATGAGTATGTTTCTGTTGATAGTATTGGAAATTTTGTTCTCAAATACAGCAAAAGAGGAATCTTGTTAAAACTTTATAGTACCAATGAACCTACTGAATATGAAGGTTTATGTGCACATAATGATGAATTAGGTGAGTCCCCTTTTTTATCTCATCAATAAATCTTTATCAGTAAATACTAAAAATCAATGCTGTCCTTGTGATTTGTTGAAGATTAAAATTAATTCTATTTTGGTAACTGATTATAAATTATATGAATTCATATTATGTTAAGGAAATACCTTAATGAATAAATAATATTTCCCAAGAAGAAAACTGAATTTAAAGAAGCTTCTAAGTTCACTGAATTTTCTATCAAATTAATAGGTATGAATAAAATGAAAAAGAAATTTCAAGCATGTAACCGACACCTGATTTAAAAAAATGAATGGTAGAAAATGCAGTACACACATATATCAAATCCTAAAAAGAATAAAAAGTGGGGTAGGAATCATATAAAAAATAAATATTCTTCTCTGAAATTTGGAATGGAAAATTATTTTTTTTAAAATTCATCCTTTAAGAGCCCGGATGTGATAGCTGGGAAGGCCCTCTTTTGACCACAGGCGATTGCTCTGCATACACGTCTCTTTGTTCCTCTCCGTCCCTTATCTAAACACAGCTAAATACGGTTCAAACCATAGAGATTATAATTTTTGGAGCTCATTTAAAAAAATTCTATTACAGGTATACAGAAATATAACTTCTTGTTTTTTGTTGTTGCATTAATCTAATTGTTTGAATTTTAAACTAGTAACTTATGTATTTATTAGACTATATTTTGTTTATACATCCTTGTCAATTCAATTGTATTGATTAATATCTGAAAAAATTTAATTCAAAATTATGCATAAAAATATTCCTTTTATTTTGCACTGCAGATGAAATCGTTCTCACACCTGTCACTGAAGTAGTTGATTCAGAACAGGTAACTCACTTTAATGTTGAATATAATAAAAACATTTCCAAACCAATAATACTACTTTTTACTCTTTTTATTAAATTTGACTAGTTTTTTTACC
>VCCN01000192.1:75937-112679 GCA_006491835.1 Architeuthis dux | reverse complement strand
GATGATGATGATGATGATGATTACGTTGCCTGCGATAATAAGGAGTAAATATTTAAAGCCATTTAGCCATTTACCTCCATTGGTATGGCCTGTATGCGCCACACCTGCATAGATAGAGAGATAGACAGCTAGCCAGCCAGCCAGCCAGAATCACTTAAAAACTGAAGAAACCTATGTTGACTGTTTGTAATTGAGGTTTTTCTTAGATTTCTTTTTGGGGAAGATACATGAAGAAGGGTGGTGCCCATAGCTTTACATTAATCCTTATACTTAAGACCACTTTGTTTAGGGTTAAATAAAAAAAGTGAAAAGTTGTTAAAAAGGGAAAGTTGCCCTGATGCCTAGGCTATATAGACAGGGTAAAAAGCCCAACCATCTAAGCAACTGCCTAACCTAATTTAGGCCCTTTTGATGATGTCATCAATCATGTGACTTCTGGTATTTTTTAGAATTGTTGTCTGGACTTAAATTGATCCTCATGACCTATAGAACGAATTTCAGCTTTACAAAATTAGGTTAGGCAGTTGCTTAGATGGTTGGGCTTTTTATGCTATCTAATGAGGACTGGGCAATTTGTATGAGTATAAATATGGGGCCCCACATTAAACTGACCTTTTGTCATATCTGCTCTCGTGGGGAGGGAAATAAATACTGAATTCATTTATATAAGTCATTTAATTATGTTTCTTTTTAAAAATGTTGCTATACAAATTTTAAATGTTTTTTCTTTTCTATTCAGATATGGAATAATTTAAAATATTTTTTGTATGAGTTCAATATATGTATGTGCGGATGTGTGTGTATGTCTGCACTGAAATCATTGATACTTGCTGAATATTGTTTTTTTTTAATTTGAAAATTGATAAAGACTTAAATGAGAATTCAATTCAATAAAAAAGATGGAAAATCTTTATAAATTTCAAGATAATATTTTGATTTTGTTATTTTTGAAAATTTATCAATTTTATAAAATTGTAATTCATGAAAGATTGTTGCAATCATTCTTTTTGTCTTTTTCAGCCTATAGAAAACACTGTGAGCGACAAGGGTAACTTAAAGATTTACCTTTTAGTTGGTATATGTAAAAATTTAAAAAAGCCAGTTGAAAATTTTGGTTGCATAACTGGAATAAGAGTGAATTATGCAGATGAGATTATTACTATTGAAGGAGATAATGTCACAATTAATGGAAACATATTTCAATATCAACGATATGCCAGTAAGAAAATATATTACAGAAAAGTTACATCTAATACAGTCTGGTTGAGTGGATTTGGTTTTGAGATTATGGTATTAAAAGGTATAGTCCGTGTGCACTTGGAGCCATTTTATATGAACATGGTGAGTTTTAGTAATAATTATTGTTTGTATCTAGAAAAAGTATTACTCTGATATTGATTTAGAATATATCACTTAAATTGTATTATTTAATTGATTACATTTTTGGAATAAAAAAGACATAATTGGCAAAAATGCAGATATTTCTCATTTTGTGTTCTCCACTGGAATTATTTGATCACTTTTGTATTATATTGTATAGCTATTGTTAATAACACAAACATTACAACCATTAAAGAATGTTTTATTCAGTTGTTTAGCTTTCCCATTCAGTACAGTCATACATCATAAGATATTTTGACAATGTTTTTTTTTGAGCAATGTCTCCTGGTTGATTACTGGTACTTGTTAATATTAACTTCTCTTAGAAGTGTGATGACTTGGGCTTCGAAGGAAGTCACAAAGTCAAACAATATATATAAAAGACAACCTACCTTTTTTCCTATGTAGAAACACAAGGTGATCAGTCAAGTTCTTCAGTTCATCTGTTTCTTCTTAAGTATTAGCTTTAGTTAGTGGATTTAGTACTGGTTAGATAGAATAGAGTGTGGTTTGACTCTGACTGGTGATTCTACCTAAAAGTGCGGCAAATTCGGGATGCTGAAGTTGACCCCAAGGTCAACTGTCTAGACAAGCAGGAAGTACTTCTAAAAATAGAACAAGCCAACTCCTGTTTTCCAGAGGTCAGGACAAGAAGTATAACATTGTTATTTTAAAATTAGAACTTGTGGGGCCATTTAATAATAAGTAGTAGCCATCAGTAGACAATTCCAAACCATTTCTTTAATATGTGTTCAAATAACACATACTAAAAAAAATAAATAGATCTAAAAAGATATAGGACCTTCAAAATTGTAAAAAGCAATGCTTTGTGTATTCAAATAGAGTGTGGAAATTTCATTAAAGCAATTTGACTTGCACAATTACATTTGTTATTTTTAACCATTTATAGAATTTGTATATTAAATAGATTTAATATAATAGTCAGGTTCAAAAATCAAAATTGGTCCTTCTAAAAATAGTGCCAGGCATTTTTGAGTAAGGTTTGTTTTACACTTGATATAACAATGGTGCTGATTCAAAATCTGCTGTATAACATCCTCCGTTTTTTGTTGATTTTACAGGACAGCTCATTCAAGATTGGTGCCATTTTAACGATAATGGCTTTTTTGTGGGATGATATAGATCTGTGA
This sequence comes from Architeuthis dux, assembly GCA_006491835.1. Lineage (NCBI taxonomy): Eukaryota > Metazoa > Mollusca > Cephalopoda > Oegopsida > Architeuthidae > Architeuthis > Architeuthis dux. Next base: position 110,148 of record VCCN01000192.1, on the reverse strand, counting down.
CTAATTCAATCGAATTTTAAGATGGATCTTGTATGATTTTTTCTTCAAAACCAATATTTAACCTCTTTAGTGACAGATTAAAGACATAGATCGGGTTTTCAGTTAGTTCCCCTGGAAGGCCTAAATGGGTCCTTTGGCCCCAATAAGAGATCATGGATTTGAACTATGCATTTATTGACTCATACATTATTTGACAATCATCACCATCATGAACTCAAAAACTAACTTGCTAAGAACATGTCTGGAGGTCCCATTGGTACTCAACAATGTTTTCATGGTGATATGTTGTGTGGTTCCATACAGACAGATGGACAAACATTTGGTAAATTATAGTTAAATTATAGTTAAATTATAGTTAGATCTAATGAATATGATAAGCACAAACTTTTTTGAAAGCATTTGCATGATTGAACTGTGCAGTCAGCTGGCTTAGAAATACCAATATCCTTAGATGTCAATCAAAGATTTTATAACTGTATAGCTGGTGGTAGTTGCTATAGATATAGTATAAAATGGAGCCTATGTCAACACTGAAAAGACCAATAGATGAGACTGATTGGGAAAAGTGTCTAATATGTCAAATCAATAGAAGTGAAAAACTTATGTCCAGCACCTCCCATGGCATGAATTCTGTTAAAATGGCTGCACAGGAGAGAATGAGAAGAAAGGACACAAAGAATAGTGATTCAATGGATAGGATATTAAGATATTGAGATATTAATATTTTCTGGTAAAGAGAGTGTTACTCATCGTTCACTAGTAAAACAATCATTGCCAGAATAAAAATTGAACAGCCAGTTTCTAGTAAATCATCCCCTCATGAAAAAACTGACAAACAGTTCAGAAGCAAATCAAAGGCAGCTGATTGGAAGAAATGTTCAAAAATGTCAAAATGACACTGATGACTTCTTACATTCAGTCCAGTCCTTTAGCACGAACAACACATTCATTGCGTTATCAAGATATTATCATAAATTAAGAGTGTTTTTGGCTGGGCATGTGGGAAAATGTGCCCAGGCAGGTGTTGATATCTGCATGCAATTTTGACCTGTCTACCTTCTCTTCCAAATATTTGAGGAAGAACAAGGGAAGACATGACAGGACAACAAGGCTAATGACTATTTTCCAGGCAGGCAATCAGGCTGGCTAAGCATTGTATGACAAATGATGTGTTCAGTGGTTCCCCAGTGGGGGGGGGGGTTCCCCCTGAGTGAGGGGGGGAAATTAGGTAGTCCAGGGGGCTATTAGCTAAAAATAAAGTTGCCAAATCAGCCATTCTTTTTGCTAAATCTAGCTATTTTTTTTGCGCTCTTCCTAATATTCAAGTGAAAATGAGGGATGACAGGATACCAAGACTTATGACTTATATACACAGATATTTCCAGGCAGGCAGGCAGGGAGGCAGGCTAAGGATAGTGTGATAAGCAATGTGTTAAGTCAGTGGTTCCCAACCGGGGCACAATTTCCCCCCGGGTGGGGGTGGGGGGGTATTTAGGTAGTCCAAGGGGTGATTAAGGCTATTAGCTAAGAATAAAGTTGCCAAATCAGCCATTTGTCTTTATAGATCTAGCCAAACTATTATTTTTTTTTTTCCAAATATTCGAAGGAGAACAAGGGATGACAGGATATCAAGACTTACAACTACGGATATACACAGATATTTCCACTCCAGCAGGTTTTCTTTAATAGCTGCATGGCCAGGCAGTTATGCATAAAATCATACCATGGCTGCTGCTAAGGGAAATATCATCTGAAATGCTACTCAAAGTACAAGCGTGATACAGAAGTTCTCATCTGAGGAACAGTACATCTGGATTTTATGTTCTCATGATCTATGGCTCTTCTATACTAATCTTTGCACAGAAACACAAGAAGTCCCAGTCCTGTATTAGTCATAGAACATTCTTTAAAAAAATCCTGTTGCAGCAATTCTTGCTCAAGAAACTGAAAAGGAACACCTTTAAATTCTGGTTTACAAACCAGGAGACAACATTTTCCTTTTTCTGGTGTGTCTCTAAAACTGAGGTCATGCATCTTGTGTAATCCACAATACAAAGGTTTCAAAGTGACAAGTGAAGCATGTTCATACATACCTGACAGTGCATATATGTTATTGAAGGTATTGCTGAAAATTTGGTGCCAAGAAGGTTTCTGCATTTTTCACAGATAATATCGACATACTAGATGCCAGTCTTGATGGAAAGGATACTTTTCATGCAATACTGGTTGCAGCTTGGCAGTTGAAGTCTATCCATTCTTCCTGCCTTCTTCAGGTGTAAGATCCAAATGTGATGGGGTAAACAGAAGTTTTTTAATTTCAAAGGTGGTAACCCTTATAACGTAGGATTCAGGTGTTTCTTTGTCTTTGTCTTGTCGGTTTGGGGAATGTTGAGCAGCGGAAGCCACATCGGGTTGAACTCCGCACTAGTCTGACTAATGCATTTAGTCGATATGTTGATATGAGTTGCCTTTGATTTTTATCTGCTTCCAACAGCGTTAAATCTGGACTTCCTCCCAGGGGGTAAAGTGGATGCCTTTCTCTCTCTCAACAGAGCCAAACCCAACAAGACAACACATACAACAAGAAGGAGTTCAATGGTTAAACTATTTGAATGTTGATAACCCTTCTCAAAACTAGAGAAAATATCAACTGAGACCTTATCTCTTCCCAATACACTTACTAAAAGTATTCTACCAGTGAAACATGTGAGATCCCCAGAACCAAAATTTGAAAAAACTGTTCAGCACACCTGGCTAACAGATAATAAGCAACCAGATGTGCATGAGGTGCAAGCCGAATCCAAAGATGACATTTCTCATGAGAAGAAGAGCAGAGATTTGTTGGAGTAATTTTAATCAAATGGCAAGTGAAAGTGAGCAATTGCCTATTTGCCAATTATCCTGAGCCCTGCTTATGAATATGAAACTATAAAGTGGGCCAAAAACATCTTGTTTCAACAGCAGATGAACAGCTTTACTCAAAATTGATGAAGTTGAAATGGTCACACAATTATTCGTTTTTTTGATCCCTTGACCTAGTGGACTTCATATCTCAATGAATTTCATGAAGGTCGTTGATCAGCAATTCTGGTCATCAGGGCTTCATGAGCTATGGACAGAAAGTGGTTTGCTAGAAGAGAAAACAACAGAAAGGCTCCTAGCTGGGAAGGATGATTGGAAATGAGGGTATGAGGGTTCACAAAATTACCTTTCAAGCTTTCATATACCTCTTCCGACTTTGTTGGCAGAGTAAAATAAAGATTTTAAAAGAATGATCATTGTTTTTCCATTCAATAAACTTCCCATTAGTATTTATTTGATTGATTTGATACAATCTTCATGTTTGAGGATCATTCATCCAATCAGGCTAGAGCTCTAATTTGCATAGAATGTATACGATTTAACATAAAAATGCAATTTAAGCACTGATTTTTAATGAGCTGTCCAGTAATAATGACAAAAAAATGGAGAATGTTATACAGTAGATTTGGAATCAGCACCCTTGAATTATTTTATGTCAAGTGTAAAAAAACTTTACTCTAAAATGCTGTGACCTCTTTCACAAATCGGAACCCGACTATAAATAAACAAGAGTTAATATATTGGGAGGCCAAAAAACTATGTTCAGTTTATCAAGTGAAAATCAGACAAATTCTTTATTTTCAACACTAACCTATTATAGGGAACCCCTAAAAATATTTTAGATATCAAAACAACCTTTTTGTATGTTAAACTAGACCTAATTACAAGATATTTTCAGTTGCAAATTTTCTGAAGTGTTTTTATTTATGGGGGCAAAAGTGATCATATATAGTGCCTCGCCCAAAAAGTGACCAACAATGGAAAATATAAAAGAATTAAAGTAGAAAGTTAAATAAAACATAGAATTAATGAATAACATTCAATATAATGAATAGATACCAAAAATTGATATTGACAAAAAGAATAACACCTCCGAGTTGATTTGAAAATTTTAAACAGGCTATTATAATGGGGTGTGGTATGCCTCAAAACAGTTTCTGTCTTTGTTCAAGCATAAGTGTACTTTGCAAAGCTTGCAGACCACATTGGTGCAGATTATGCTGTCTTTGTGGCTACAATATTTGCATGTGGACGACGGGTCCTCAGGTGATCATATATAGTCACTTGCCCCATAAAGGGTTAACATTATTGAAAAACTTATTTATCTTTTTGTTCCACTATATTTTGCCATCTTTCAGGCACCTTCATAATTTCCATCCTTTTCATTCAGAGAATTCTGTAAGGAATAGTATTAATGGTAATCCCAAAGTGCAATATCTGTTGAATATGGCAGATGAGTGAAAACTTCCCATCCAAGCTGTAACAATTTTCACCTGGTCACCAAAGAAATATGCAGTCTAGCATTATCCACATGGAATATTATACCTTTTCTATTAACTAATTATGGATGTCATTGATTGCTGCCTTCAGTTGGTCTAATTGAGAGCAGTACTTGTTTGAATCAATCATTTGGTTCTATGAAAAGAGCTCATAAAAGAGGACTCCCTTCCAATCTCACTATATACATTTTGCTTTTGCACAAATAGTGGTGATCCATTTGGTGATCTCTTGCATTCCACGTTGTTGTAAAATATCCACTTTTCATCACCCATCACAAGTTGTTTTAAAAACAGAACATTTTTGCACATGGAAATGTGGACCAGTAGTTTTTTCACTCAACATATGGAAGCCACACATCAAAGCAACTAACATAATCAAACTGGTGCATATGATTTTCAATGCCTAATTTGGATATTTTGAGTATGTTGGCTATCTCCCACGTCGTATATCATTGACTATTCAAGTAATGTCTTGATTTGATCGCTATCAACCTCAACTGACCTATCTGATCATGGAGCATTGTTCAGTGAGGAATCTCTGTCACAAAACTTTGCAAACCACTTTTGACATGTTTGATCACTCACAGTACCATCTTTTTGTGTTTGAGTCACATTTTTGCCTTCCTTAAAATAAAAAAAGCATAATATGCTGAAAATGTTGCTTATTTTCTTCTATCTTCAATGTTAGAATCTATAAGCAAAAATATGCCAGTTTTGATAACATTTTTTAAAATTGCAAGCTGATATGACAGCTGTCACAATACAATTAATAGCGATTTCCTTGAATGAAGTTAGTTAAAACTAATACCGGATTAGTTATTAATAATTTTATGCTTCACTATAATCCAGATCTTTTGTTGATGATATATATTTTTTATATTTAGGTATATGGTCTTTGTGGTACATTGAATAATGTCTTTAAGGATGAATTTAAATTGCCTGCTGGAGTCATAAATGTAGACCTGATATATTTTATTCAGGCTTTTCATCTTTTACCACATCTAACTGATCCAATTGTTCTAAATGAAACAATCTATGTAAGTATCATGTTTCTTGAATCAGTTATAATAGTAGTATATAAGTAGGTATCAAATTCAATAACAATTTTACATAGTATATTTGTTAGTTCTATTCGTACAAATTTACCTAAATAGTACGAATATCATCATTCATTGATATTTTATAATGATTTTAAATTGGTGCCTTGTATTTAGGATTGGATATTTTTTATTTTGAAATTTCTTGTGAAACCTTTTAGCTATATTGCATCTTATTATTGAATATTGTTCAAATTAATGTAACACAAAATTTGTTTTATTGATGAATTAATATATTTTCTTTATTAATATAAATGGCTAAATCCAATGTACTTCCTTGTACTAATTATCTTTTAAGTAATCAAAAATAACTGAATGAATGATTTGAATTATTTTAAATCAAAGAAAAATATTTATTTCTAATTACTTAACTGCATAAGTATAAAATATTAGAATAAAATATAGTTAACATAATATAATTATATGAGTCTGGAATATTTTTTCATCTTTCTACTCTTATTGCCCATTAAAGTTTTATTTGCTGATGTGAAGATACTGAAAAAGAGTGATTTTTAAATATGTTTAATGGAAACTTGATAAGAAAATGAAAGATAAACATAATAAAGACATTTTATTGTGATTAAATGAAAGTAAAATAATCAAGAATTGACTTAACAAGAAGAAATGCTGATGTTTTTCATCAATATAAAAATATTTAATATGGTGTAGTAAAAAGGTCTCTTTAAAATGGGAGGACTGCAAGGCACACAGTCTCTTTAAAACAGGAGAACTGCAAAGCAAAGAGTCTCTTTAAAACGGGAGAACCACAAGGCACACAGTCTCACAGTGTCTATCACATGACACTTCTTTGGAGGGAATTTCTTCCAGCATGACACTGGAAAACAAACTCTTTTCTCGTGAATCACTATGCACCAATGCTGTTCTCTGACCACAGTCAAAACCGAAATCGTCTCACTCCTCACAATCGGCCGCTTATATCACTCTCAAAAATAATTTAAGTGCCTGCATGCGAAGTGGCTGCAGCAGCAAAACTTGAGCGAGAAGCTTGGATGTATCAACAGTGCCACCAAACAAAGTCTCTTCGGCTGTGGCTGGGCAGAGGTCCCCGGTTCGATCTTGTGGTTGGCACCGGTGTTACATATGGTAGATCCAACTTACCTTACATTGGCTCTGATGAAATACACTATGAGTTTGTGTTGCTTTTTACCATAAGTTTTATTCATGTTATATTGTTTGTAGAAGTTGTGGTAGTTAGGCTAATGGTTAACAGCATAGAATTTGGTGAACCCAGTTCAGCTGGGATAGTTTGTGTTCACTTTGGGAAAAGTGTGATTCCACCTGTCTCAATGTTTCAGGCCAGGGATTACTTTCTGTTGCTGCTGGTACCATGTTATCCAATATAACCTGTTGCATGACTTGGAGGGAATGGGAATAAACATAGATGGAGAATACTTAAGCCACTTAAGATTTGCCAATGACATCTCCATGATGTCGGAAGCAACCGAAGAATTATAAAACATGCTAACTGATCTAAATAGGGAAAGTAGGCTTAAAGATGAACAGAACAAAGACAAAAGTAATGTTCAACGATAAAGTCCCGAAAAAAGCCATAAAGATAGAAGGAGAGGCTCTAGAAGAGGTTGATGAATACATCTATCCAGGACAGGTAATAAAACTAGAGAAAGACCATGACTGCGAAATAAAACGATGCATAACGATAGGTTGGAAAGCATTTGTATGAATAGAGACATTCTGAAGAGCACATTGCCAATGTGCTTAAAGCATAAAGTATACAACGGTTGCATAATACCAGCCATGACTTACGGATGCAAAACATGGAAATTAACAAAACAAGCTGTAAACCAAATTAGAATAGCACAGAGAGCCATGGAAAGAGCAATGCTAGGGATAACTCTAAGAGATAGAAAAAGATCAACATGGATCAGAGAGAGGACTAGAGTGAAAGATATTATACAAATAATAAAGCAGCAAAAATTGAGATGAGCTGGTCACCTAACAAGAAGAGATGACAATAGATGGGGGAAAAGACTAACTGATTGGTGCCCATGGGACAGTAAATGCAGTTGGAAAAGACAAGACACAAGATGGAGGGACAAAATATAAAAGTTTGCAGGTAGGACGTGGCAGAGGTTAGCACAAGATAGGTCGTCATGGAGATGTGAAAGGCCTTTGTCCAGCAGTGGACTTATAGGCTGATGATGATGATGATGATGTTACTTGGAGAGTAGATGGGCACCGCCAAGTGATTTCCCCATTGCCCCAAGAAATGCCATGAAGGAACAAGCATGGTACTTTGACAATAGATTATTTTGATTTTGATGTTATAGTATTAGATACTCCCTCCTTCAATAAATACAGCAAAATATGATAAATATTGTAAAACCATGGGTGTATGGGAACTCTATACTTAAGGGGTGCAGAGGGATTGATTTGCCTGAAAATTACACGGTTTCGTTCAGATTACAATGATTTGCCCAAAATTTGGTACACCTATGTATAAAACCACTTCTTTTCTTTATATGTCTTTGAACTTTATAATTCTTTTACAAGTGAATTCTTATTTTTCCTCTGTTCCATTCTAAATTTAGAAAAATTAATTTATCTTACAGAATGCCAAAATAGAAACCACTTGCAATAAATTAAAAGACTTTGATGGACCAGCGAGTCACATGTCTCAGGCTGAAATTAAAAAGTATATTGATGTCTGTATGCATGATTTATCCATGTATGATGTTGCGCACCATCATATAGCATTATGTCCAGTTGTAAATGTATATGTACTTGACTATCAGGAACTAACTGGAGAGAGCTTGGATTTACAGAAAATTTTCCCAGAATGTGGTAAGTTTCTAATGAAATGGATCTTACATATGAAATAACCAAATTATAATTGAAAGGAAAAAAAAGGTAGAAGTTTATTTAGGGCTTGAGAGAATTAATTTAATTTGATTTGTGATAATAATTTTATTAAATCAACATATTGAATTTAAAATGCTTAAGAAATATCAAAAGAAATACTGTTCAGTGTTTATTGTATATCTAAGAGCATATTTATAATTGTCAAACAATTTACTTCTGTTATATCAGGAATAAAGAAAATAATAGAGTATTGTTATTCTAAATTAAAAGATAGGATTTGAAGTTTACAAAATAGCTTCAGATTATAGGTGGCAAAAGAAAAAAATTCAAACAGTAGATGTAACAAAAAAGTGTCTGTTAAAATTCTCATAGAATATGTGCACACACATGCAAGTATACTTTAAATGTGTTTATTCTATTTTTATTAAAAATAATTATTACTATTATTGATTGATTAGATGTTCCATGTCCAAATGGCACACAATATCAAATCAATGGATATGTTTCTGATGCAACTTGCTGTGATTTCAATGATCCACTTGTTACTGGAGAAAAGTGGTTAATTTCTGGGTGCCAGTGTGAAGGAAACCAAAGGTTTGATGCATATGGGAACTGTGTGGAACCTGATAATTGTACTTGTTGTTCTATTTCTGAGCCTGGAATTGTTCGACAAAGTGATGAGAAATTCAAACAAGACTGCAAACCATGGTTGGTCACTTTTCAAAAATTTTTAAAGATAAAAACAAATATAAATAACTCAAATGTTTTCAATTACTTCCTTATTAAATATATAGAATAACTAAAATTGATAAAATAAATATAGGCTCTTATGCAATGTTTTCAAAAATAATGATTGAATCAGATATTTTTGTTATTAAATGCTCAAATGGTCAGAGACTTGTATTTTATAATTAATATTATAAAAATGCATAAAACAATTTATTACTTTAAAATTTCAGTTATGAAAATAACAGACCTGTTAAATTAAAGTCATTGAATCTTTCTATCACATCACTATACATAATTTGAAAGAAATTTAATGAAAATATAGAAAATCATAAATTTCAATGGATCTATATAATATTGTTCTAAATCATTTTTATATGAAAATATTTTATCAATGTAATTTTTAAAACATTTAAATACCACAAACAACTCTCTATATATTCAAATGGTTCTTCAGATGATTGAACTCCTTCTTGTTGTTTGTGTTGTAAACAAAACGTTTTGGTCGATACATTCTTCAGCCCTCTTCAGGTATAAAATCCGAGGGTGATGGGGTAAACAGAAGTTATATTTTTTAAAAGGGGTAATGTCATGTTTACAACACAAACAACAAGAAGGAGTTCAATCGTCCAAAGAACCATTTAAATATTAATGACCCTTCTCAAAACTATAGAAAAAAACTCTATATATTCCATTACTTACATATAACTTCTCTGTAACTTCTCAGATTTTTTGCTCCAAAACTTTTTTGGTTGCCAATGATTTGTATGTTTCTTTTCTGGTGTGTCCCTATGAATAATCCAGCAGTAGTCTGCCATTATACTGATATCCCAACGTCCTGTGTACCTTCCTTCCATGTCCTTGATATCCTGATGAAACCTTTCACCCTGTTCTTCACTCACTGCTCCAAAATACTCAGGAAAAATTCTAAATGCAAATCCCAAAGTTCACTTTGGGATTCATGTTGCAACCCAACTCCTTAAACTTGATTAACAAATTTATCACAATTTCTTTGTAATCTGGATTCTTATTGTTATCTAAGAACATAGAAATTACTTCTTTGAATGATACCCAAGCCTCTCATTCCAGGTCGTTCCATTTCACCATCAAATTTTGCACCAGAAATGAGTCTTATAATATCAGGTCCTGTAAATATGCCCTCTTTCAATTTAGCTTCTGAAAAACCAGGAAACCTTTGGCACAAATACTTAAAACATTAATAATCCAAAATTAATATGAAGCAGTGGTAGCAGTACTCAATCTGGATATATCAAGCTAGGTCTGATAATGTTTTTGACACCCGAGCTGTAGATTCTTTTCTATTTGGCCATTCCTTCTGAACCCAGTATAAATCCTTGGCTCTGCTGTCCCACCCACTGAGAAAACAAGGGAATTGTATATATCTTGACTACTGACCCAGTGAGATACACAGAACTATCAGGTTCCCATATATCAACCAACATTATTCATTGTAATTGAATTCCTCAAGAACATTTGCCAAATTCTGGTTTCTTTTAAATGTACAGAATGACCAAAATGTATTTGAGCATATTTATTACCATTAGAAGTACCCCTTTTCAGGCTTCTTTTAGATGAATCTATCAATAGTCTCTATTTGTCTGCATTATAATCAATGCAAAGTGTATGCACTAGGCCACTCAGGCCAGTGCAATACACAAAGAAACTCTCTTCCAGGAGATATGGTGCAAACTCTTTTTCTATATTTCCATACGAAAAGAAAATTGTGTCTGGATGTAATAAGTTTTTATATTTTAATCGGGACCACAGGAGCTCTGCAGCATCTTTGAGGAGATTGAGGTCTCTTACTAAATCATTAAGTTCATCCTGAGAGAATGGCTGTGGCTCATTGCTTGAACATGTTGGGAGAAATTCTTCACCATCGTCTGCAGTCTCCACTTTTCTACATTATAATCTATGTAAAGTTTATGCACTAGGCAACTTATGTCAATGCAATAAACAAAGGATCTCTCTTTCATGAAATATGATGCAAACTCTTTTCCTCTATTTCTGTACCAGCTAACTGAGTCACACTGAGATATGTTTGCTGCACTCCAATAAAGCGTATCAGTCTAGGGTTAAGCTAACAAGTCCAGACATGTCAAACTGCTAAACATGCTACTTCCTACTGATATGACTCATCACTGTGTTGTGTTCTAACTATATTCTAGCGTATTAATAAAATAACTCTTGTTTTAAACATAGATTTTAATATTTGGAAGTACTAAATTCAAACATTGTCATTGAAATAAAATATCCATATATATAGTGTAAAATTATATGAAAATCTATTGATGAAACCTGAAAATCATGTTTTTTGAAAAAAATGTTACATGATGGAGTAAAATGGTTTGTACACTTTTTAATTCAGCACCCAAAAATATATAAAAATTAAGTGAAGTTGTCAAAACAATTTTTTCATTGTATACCTATGTAATTAAATTTAAAATAAAATATATTCCTTATAAGAATGAATAACTTGTGTATTTCTATTTGACAGTAATTGTTTCCAAGGCGTGATAACCTGTCAATCATGTGAAGAAATTATCTGTCCTCAAAATCAAATACCACTGAATGGTTCTTTCTGTGTTTCAACCTGTTATGACTTCACTATGAGGAAGACATGTTCCAGAACAAGTTATTGTGGATGCCCCCCAAACCAGTATCTTGACCCAAAAGTAATTATTTTGACTTTTCAAAAACAATATTTTTTCTGAAATATCTTAGTTCCAATGAAATTTTTTTTATATTAGAAACTACTGTTTATAAATTTAATTTTATATTTATATATATATATAAATAAAATATTTTCACCATTTATCATAGTAAGATTTGTTAGGCCCCTGGGCTGCAGGTACCGTAAGGCCCCCCCCCCCGTAATATTTTCAAAAGGAAAAAAAAGTTCAGGAAAAATTAAATTTATTTTTACAATGCTACAACAAACATTTGAATTGCGTAATTACTTGGAAACAAATTACTCCAAAACTTCATTAAATTGTAAGTTCTTGAGAACATATTCTTCTATTGTCATGAGAATAAGTCTATTTTAGTCATTCCTGTGCCATTGTCGATCTGTGTACATTCTTTAGATGTTTCATCTTAGAGAAACTCCTCTCTCCTGTTGCATCAGTTATCATTAAACACAATTAAATCTGTAGTGCTAGTTCAACATTATGGAATGAAGAAGTCACAAACCGTCATACAATATATATATGTATAGAGTACAGTTTTTCTTTTTGCCATTTATGTATACAAATATATACACATACAGTATATTATTGAACCTTTTTTAAATAGAAAATTTAGAGTACTCAAACTTTGAATAAGCATTCACAAATGAAATAACATTTCACTTAATATCTGGAGGCCTCCCAGGTAGCGGAGGCTCCTGGGCTGCAACCCCTAAAGCCCATGCCTTAATCCAGCACTGATCATAGTAGTTTCTTTTCATCAGGAATATTCTTGATTATCAATAATGTATTAATCATTTTATTGGTCTCTTTATTTTTCAAACTTAGAATACTCCTTTAAGCCATATAAGAACCCACTGTGACACTGGTATCACATACAATTTAATTGATCTGCACAGTCTCTTATATAATATTATATGTTATCCTTGCCTTTAACTCAGGAAGTGTACTAAGTGTCACATACAATTTAATTGATCTACACAATCTCTTATATAATATTATATTTTATCCTTGATTTTAGCTCATGAAGTGTACTAAGTGACATCTACTGAAGATCCTGGTGCAGTCATGTGACTGTGTGTCAATTTGCCTACCCATAATCCCACATAATGTTCCTTCAAGTAGAAATGGGTTTGAGTTCTTATGGGTTAAATTTTGTTTCTTTTAGTTTTATAGTTTTATGTCTTTCCTTCACACAAGTTTCAAAGTAACTTCATCAAAACTTTTGGCTATTGAAAAATTAGAGAGTCAGGAGAAAATGATTGGTCCTGAAAATGCAATGAATGTACTTCGGTCCTATATCTTTTACTTGTGTTGTTCAGATTGGTAAGATTTTGAAAGTGTACAAGACCAGGATATTTTATGCTTTGTATTATTTTCATTACGTTGATTATCCTTTAAGATTCCAGCATCAATTAATTTTGATCTTTACAAATATATCAGAAATTGGAAACATATTTACATACATTAACCTTTATAGGGCACCTCTAAACTATTTTAGATATCAAAACAACCTTTTTGTATGTTAACCCATAAGAGCCCACTGTGATACTGGTGTCACATACACTTTAATTGATCTGCACAGTCTCTTATATAATATTATATGTTATCTTTGCCTTTAACTCATGAAGTGTACTAAGTGTCATATACACTTTAATTGATCTGCACAGTCTCTTATATAATATTATATTTTATCCTTGCCTTTAACTCATGAAGTGTACTAAGTGTCACATACACTTTAATTGATCTGCACAGTCTCTTATATAATATTATATGTTATCCTTGATTTTAACTCATGAAGTGTACTAAGTGACATCTAATGAACATCCTGGTGCAGTCATGTTACTGTGTGTCAATTTGCCTACCCATAATCCCACATAATGTTCCTTCAAGTAGAAATGGGTCTGGGTTCTTATAGGTTAAACTAGACTTAATTACAAGATAGTTTCAGTTGCAAGCTTTCTGAAATCTTTTTGTTTATGGGGGCAAAACCCCCACTGATGAAATGATCATATATGGTGCCTCACCCAAAAAGTGACCAAAAATGCAAAATATAAAAAAATTAAAAATTAAAGTAGAAAGTTAAATAAAAACATAGAATTAGAGAATTACATTCAATAAAATAAATAGATATAGAAAAATTGATATTGACCAAAAAATAACAATAACATAGGGTTGATTTTACTGTGCGGGCCAAAAACAGGCTAATTTAATGGGATGTGGTATGCCACAAAACAGTTTCTGTCTTTGTTCAAGCACAAGTATACTTAGCAAAACTTGCAGACCACAATGGTGCGGATTATGTTGTCTTTGTGGCTACAATATTTGCATGTGGCTGACAGGTCCTCAGGTGATCATATATAGTCACTTGCCCCATAAAGGATTACGGTAGATTTTAAATTATGATGTTGCAAATCATCTTGAGTATTTTTTATTATTAATACATTTTGAATACTAGATATTTTTGTAACTTTAAACTATATATTTTTTATTTGATAAACTTTCTTTTAATAAAATCCCTTAAACATGATAATGAAATTGTGTGACGTTATGGTCAATGCAACCTCTAAATTAGTTTTAATTAATGTGGCTTTAACGAAAGTGGTAATTAATTAAACACCAGACTCCCAAAATGATTCTCACGGTCTGAAGAAAAACTTTATATTTTCTCTGAGAATTTCTTGTGTCAAAGGTCATCATTGGCGTCAGTATTTTCGCCTGAGAACTTTATATAGTTACCCCATGTCACATGAAAGACACATTTAGGGTCATAAGTCAAATAACCCAGGTTGTTGGCGTCGGAGATGGCCGGTGGAGAATTTTATAGAATTACCCCCTACTGTGATTTCGACCTGTCAGCTATGATTGATAGATAAGAACAGAAAATGGACGTGCTAAGAATGGCATGTAATTAGGAGCCAGCAGGAGGAGCAAAAACAGCACATGTGCTTAAAAAGGACCCATTTTGATTGTCAGTCAGAGAGAGTGATTTTTGTCATAGGTCAGCCACGAATGAAAAGTTAATTAGGTGTGACCAACACTCACCTAAGTTTGTTAGTCTCTCTCTTTCTCTCTCTCCATACCCAACTTTGTAATGTATACGACTTTGTAATATACATACACTGGCCGGGTGAAATGTCCCTGTATGTTAAAAACTGCTATGTCTTTATATGTACGTTTCTTGCGACGAGAAATTTGTGGCGGAATAAAAAGCAACTTTGAACATTTTAAGAGTGTTGCTGTTTCCTTTTTTTCTATTTTTTAATTGATATTTGAGTAATGTTGAATTATACAATGACCATTTACTTTACAAGGAATACCTATACATTTCAGAGTTGTTGTGTGCCAGCTGAACAATGTCCATGTTTTCATGATAAAAATTGGTTTCTAAATGGAACAGTTAAAAATATTGGTCCTAAGAAATTGTAAGTCATTTTGAATTTTCTAATAGATTAAAACCCGACACATAAATATTGATAACGTTTGTAATCTTTTAGAGAAAGTGTAGTTCTTGTTGTAAGTGTGATTATACAACAAGAACTATTAATAAAATTGACAGTGTTTAAATTTAGCAGTTTGATTTGGTTTTTGCTCACTCACATTGGCCAAAGAAGTAAGTTGTATAATAAAAATAATGAGAAATTAATATTGCTTCACTCCAATTACAGCTTGTTCCATAATTTTTAACATGGAAATGTACTCAATTAAAAATTATGGAACAAGCTGTACTGCACGTATTACTAAAAATACTATAACTTTTTTATAAGCGTTGCTGTTAACGTTTGAATTTTCTGTTTGATACCGCTTTTACTTTGCACCACCGGAGAAAGAGACCAGAAAAAGAGACTCTTTTTCCTTACAGATATTACATATTACACCCGAAGGAGGCTGTAGAATGAGTCAACTAAAATGTTGTGTGAACAACATAAAAAACACGAAGGAGTTTAATTGTCCAAAAACTCTTTGAATGGCTGTTATCCCGTTACTAACTGGTGCAATCATGAAGCTAGGCTTTTTATTCTGAATTTATGATGTCAAGAGGGTTACATCCAGAAATTTCAGTTGAAGTCAGTAATAAATAATCCTGATAGGAATTGATATCAAATGTTTTGTATACTCTACCACTACATTAATGCATTTGAAATTCATTTACTAAAACTTAACAGTCAAATCTTGAAGAATTTTCAAAAAGTCTTCAAGCAGTATATGTCAATTTAAAATATTTTATGATGTGTGGCTTTTAGTACAAAAAAACATAATGTTTTTTCTTTTGTCTCCAGTGGATTTAATATTTGTAATACCAACAGTGGCACTAAAACAACATGTATTTAAATATAAAATGAAAATAAATATATTTAAATATGATTGAAAGTGTCTATATTAAAATATATATATAGTCCGGGGGCCAACAGGGACTACCGTGCACCCCTGCCCCCATGATTCTACATTTAGGGTATCAAAATTTTCCTTAGGATGTTATCTTTCAGAAAAAAGATGTTCCCAAGAAAAAAGTTGGGAAGAACTACCTCATTTGCATAAAACAAAATGGCTGCCAGCATACACCAAAAAAACAGAATTTCATATCTCGTCTCTCAGTTGAGATATCTGAGTACTTTAAAAGGCTAAATCATGGGTTTCAGAAATGAGGAATTTAGAAATCCACTTTATTTACCCTAAAACATTAATTTATAGGTACTTCAGGATTTTACAAGGATGTGTCAAGTATACTTTATAGACAAAAATTAGGGATATATACATATATCGTTGGAAAGAGAATTTCCTCAGCTTTCCAATGGTGTATTTTGTATCTATTGGGCTTAAAATGTTACAGCTTGAAACGTGAAGCTAAGTATTCAGCATTTTACGAAGAAAACTTCAAGTACACAGTCCAAAGTCTATGGATCCTAGAATTAATTTTTGATTAAAGTATATATATAAGACTTCGAGTACACAGTCCAATGTATATGGTTGTGGAGGTATATACATATATATATCGTTAGAAAGAGAAATACCTCAGCTCTTCAACAGTATATCTTGTCAATCTGTATCTCTTGGGCTTAAAAAGTAAGGAGAAAACGTGAACTGTGTACGGTTTTCTCCTTACTGTTATACTCCATAAAATGCTGAATACTAACTTGACGTTTTGGACTGTAACTCTTTAAACCCAACAGATACAGAGAACATACACCATTGGAAAGCTGATAAAATCCCCTTTCTAACGATATATATATGTATATACCTCAATCAAGAATTAATTCCACAATCCATAAATCTTTTACTGTGTACTTGAAGTTTTCTCTTAAAATGATGAATACTTAGCTTCATGTCTTGAGCTGTAACTTTTTAAGCCCAAGAGATACAAATTGGAAACATACCGTTAGAAAGCTGATAAAATTACCTTTCTAACGATATTTTATATGTATATACCTCCTCAATAATTAATTCCACAATCCATAAACTTTGGACAGCGTACTTGAAAAATGCTCAACACCTAGCTTCATGTTTAGATCTGTCACATTTTAAGCCCAACAGTTAAACATTGTGAATATATACCGTTTGAAAGCCGATATAATTCCCTTTCTAACAATATATATATATGTATATACCTCTATTGTGAATTAATGCGACAATTCATAGACTTAGGACTGTGTACTTGAAGTTTTCTCGTAAAATGATCAACACCTAGCTTCACGTTTAGGGCTGTGACTTTTTAAGCCAAAAAGATAGAAATTGACAAGATACATGGTCCGAAGGCTGATGAATTTCTCTTTCTAACGATATATATATGTGTTTACCTGCACCAAGAACTAATTCCACAATCCATAGAAATATTGCTGTGTAATTCAAATGCTATATACCTAGTTTCACATTTTTGGCTGTTGCTTTTTTGGATCAAAAGATACTTAGCTTCACATTTTCGGCTGTAATTCTTTAAGCCAAACACATACAAATTTACTGGAGAATTACCTTTCTAAGAATGTATATACCTCCATCAGGAATTAATTCCCCGATCCATATATTGCTTTTTGGACAGTCTTTGGACAGAATCTGGACAGTGGACTTGAAGTTTTCTCGTAAAATGCTGAATACTTAGCTTCACGTTTTAAGCTGTAACTTTTTAAGCCCAATAGATACAAATTGACAAGATATACCGTTGGAAAGCTGATAAATTAATGTTTTAGGGTAAATAAAGTGGATTTTTGAATTCCTCATGTCTGAAACCCATGATTTAGCCTGTTAAAGTACTCAGATATTTCAACTAGGAGACGAGATATAAAATTCTGTTTTTTTGATGAATGCTGGCGGCCATTTTGTTTTATGCAAATGAGGTAGTTCTTCCCAACTGTTTTCTTGGGAACATCATTTTTCTGAAAGAGGACATCCTAAGGAAAATTTTGATACCCTAAATGTAGAATAATGGGGGGGGGGTGCACGGTAGACCCAACTAATAGTCTTGTGTGGTTCAAATCCCATTTTAGTGTCACAGAATGGTTTTAAAACTTTCACATCATAATATATTCTTCAATTTTCCTGCTCCTAAAGTGTTAATAATTTTTAATATAAGGGCAATTGCTGTTGAGCAATGGTTAGCAAGCTAGTCAAGCAGACCAAAACTATGGTAGTGAGTTCAATTCTCACTGACTGCCTCACACATGGCCTTTTGCCAGACTAAGCTAAACTTAGTGAATAGCCATAAAAGGCATGTTACTTATTTAAGAGATAATGCACTGCTATATAATTAGCCTTTTTCTTTGCATCTCTCTATCTTCTCTAATTCTTACACTTCCTTATATTAGTGGGGGGGGGGTGTTCAGTTTTCAATGTAACTTTATGCTAAATTGGTCCCTTAGTTTGTTTTTTGAAAATTCTGACTTTAATGATCACTGACCAACAAAAGTCTGAGCGGCATCCATTCATCCAGTAGTGCACCATATTTGGAAGAACAAGAATTGTCACACATCAAACAAGTTCTTGAAAGTAATGGATACCCGCACCATTCTATGACCAGGAAAAGGAACTACGTGCTACTGCTAATGTTCCCTCAACCAAAACTCCTCCTCCTGTGATTCTCTTACCCTACCAAAAAGGGATCTTACCCCTTCAAAAAGTATGTACACAATTCGACATCAAAATAATTTTCAAACGTACACACACTCTCCGAGGTCTGCTAAGTAAGGTTGCCCCTACTGGTGACCTCAAACTGGTGAACAACTGTGTTTACATCATCCCCTGTAAATGTGGTATTGTCTATATCAGAGAAATGGGCCACCCCCTCAAGGTCAGACTTGATGAATACAAGAAAGCCATAATCAGGGGCGAGATAGATAAATTGTCTATGGCCGACCACATCTGGAGAGAAAACGGTGAGCATCTTCCTCTCTGGGAGGAAGTCCAGATTATTGACAGAGAACGATGTTGGAAGCAGAGAAAAATCAAAGAGGCAGTTCACATCAAAATGTTGATAAATGCATTAGCCAGACTAGTGCTGACTTCAACCCGATGTAGCTTTCACTTCTCAACAAACCTAAACCTGACAAGACAAAGACACAGAAACACCCAGGCCATGTGCTATAAGGGTTATCCCCTTTAAATATAACTTCTATTTAACCCATCACACTTGGATTTTACACCTGAAGAAGGCCGAAGACTGGATCAGCTGAAACGTTGTGTTTACAACACAAATAACAAGATGGAGTTCAATCGTCTGAAGAACCATTTGAAGATTATATATATATTTTATATGAATTACTCACCTATTTTTGTTTTGTGATTAGATAAACAAAATGATGACATTTATTTTTAAGACAATTTTATCTAACTACTTATTATGTATAAAACATCTTTTTACTGAGTGTGAATTTTTTCTTAAACAATAAATAAACAAAAACTTTCCAATTTAATTTTCAGTATTTGTGTCAAAGGATCTTGGATTCAGAAAAAGACGTCAAAATTTTCAGGTTAGTATTAATGCCATTTTTCTCATTATATATTTTTTCAACTCAGTTTTGAAATAAAACTTATTTCTTAAACTTTCATGGAATCATTAAAGAAAATAAACTGTTTTTTCTTGAAATGCCTTATTTGCCACACTCCTGCTTTGTAGTGACATTGAGGGAAAAACACAGTTTTGCATTCAGCATATATTTATTGAAAACTTTTTACTGATTTTATTTTCATGTTTTTCATATAATTGAAAAATATTCTATGATGGATTTGTTCATATTAATAAACACTCACACCTGGCCCAATTCAGTCTTTTGAATATAACAGGTGAAATGCTAGCATTCTTTTTATTTCTCTGGAGTTAAATATTTTAATTGTGTGAATGTGAAACTTGTTTACTGCATGAAAATAAAAGTGATACCTCTTTACTGCATGAAAGTGAAAGTTGTTTACTGCATGAAAATTTTACTACCAAGATACAAAGCTTTATTTTTAAAAAAATACAACAACTTAAAAGAAATAAAAATTATGAATATTAATGCAACAAATTATTCAATCTTTTATTCCTGAAAAAAAATCTCTCCAAAATCAGTTCTGATTAATATCTCTACTATAATATTTGAAACTGTACAGTCAGCTTTGTTGTGTGACACATTTAGTGTGTTGCTAAAATTCATAGGCAAAATAGTAAAATACAGTATGATAAACACTACATAGACACTTGATGCCTAATAATTAAGGGAAACATTTTGCCAAATTATTCTATTTATTTGTTGTACTATTTACTATAATTCTAGCAAGTTACTACAGATATCTTAATTAAACTTAATTCTAAAATGACATCATTAAAACTGTTATTAGGATATTATATGAATTTTAAGATTAATTCAAATGAAAAAAGTCAGAAAGTGTATTACAGTCAATGTCTAAACTATGTGTTGACAATGACAATGACAATATAATAGACCCAGGTTTGCATCTAGTTCTGTTGCAATGATATGATAGTTATGATAACTAGCATTTGTTTATATCAGATACTGACTTTTATTTTTCAATGAATTATATAATACACATCATACATTAAAGAGTATAACAGTAAGTAACTTGATGAAAGTGGTATAATCTAATTTAATACTTCTAATATAGATAATATCAACACTTCTAGTCTATATTTGGATCTAAAAAATCAGTTTATACAGCTAGTATTGTTCTATTCGTAAATTTCAGTTTTAAGATTCACTTATATATTGTGCTAATTTATATACAACTATTTATGTTTGAATAGTTTTGTGAAAATTATCAGTGATTATTTTTCTATAATTCATCTCACTTCTTTATTAAATTTTAAAACTTAAATTAGGATTAAATCAATGTTTATACTATACTAAAATTTAACGGAAATATTACTTTCTCTATTTTTTAGCTAATTGTTGGGCTGCTGGACAAGGACATTTCAGTACATTTGATGGCAAAAAGTTCTCAGCGTATGGCTACTGTAGAACATTGCTTGTTGGAGCTTCAAATGGAGATTTCTCTATATTTACTACCCCTATACACTGTGATTGGGTTGAAACAGTATGTTTACGAAGGATTGAAATAAAAATTGGCAATATATTCATCGATGTGATGTCAGCTGACAAAATTGAAATTAATAAAGTTCAAATACCTTCCTTTTCTTATTCCGTCGCCAACTTGACCATAAGAAAATCTGGAATTTTTCTGCATATTTTCTCTGATATTGGATTGATGGTTCAGTGGGATTTAGGTAAGTGAATCCAATTCTTTTGTAACAACATACCTGTTAAAAAGAGCAAGTGATGTGATATATTTTTAGAGTTTTCAATACAATGTATTCAGAAATGGTTTGGCAGATTTTACCTCTTGTTTGTATAGCAAGGTATAAGAAGAGACAGTAATTCATGTTTCTACCAGAGTTCTTTATGGGACTTGTAGCCAATATAATGTGCATGAATTCTTGCTTAAAATTATTCAGATATATAGCAGGATATACCTTCTTGGCTAGAATGGATGGAAAAAGTTTTGTAGTGTCTACTGATAGAATAGTGGTGCAGATGTCTTTAATCCATAACTTCACTATAAAATAAACTTTCTATTGTTAGGTATGAACAAAGATTTTAAGCTTGTAAGCAACTCCTGATTTAAAACATGTATGGTAGACAATGCAGTACACATATATTTGAGTGGAAAAAATAAACGAGATTAAAATGCACGCACAACAACTGTACCGTGAAAAAATAAGGCACAGTGTCGTCTGCAGCTCCCATAATTTGAAATAGCGGTCAATTTACAAAATACAGCCAGTTTAATTATTCATCCTCATTATAATATTTTTATATAAGTTTCAGTTGAACTATGGGATATTTTACTTAATGTTTCTGTTTTTTAATCCCAAACATAATTAGTATAATGAGGTATATATCTATAAAATGTGTAAAAATCAATGAAAGCATGATTATATAAAATAAATAAATCATCAAATTAATTAAAAGGTGGGGGTAGGAATCATATGAAAAAAAATTATTCTTCTCAGAAATTTGGAATAGAAAATTATTTTTAAAAAATTTGTCCTTTAATAAATAGGTATCGAAAATTTTATTAAAATTGAATAATATGCTGATTTTTTAATTTCTAACGTGTCAACTTCATGCTGAAATTTTCATCCATTTTGTTCATACCTACCTATCTATTGTAAACAAAACTATGCACTCCTCACTAGTACTTCATGAAGATATTTCACTCTATAAAATCAACCACGCGAGCAGGCAGGCTTCAGAAGTGACTACTCGACAATAGATCACCTACATGCAATAAATCAACTAATCGAGACATCCTTAGAATACAACAAACCATTCTGTTTGGCCTTTGTAGACTATGAGAAAGCATTTGTAGAGCATGCAGCAGTCTTCAACGCAATGTGTGAACAATTACATACAAATTATCCAAAACATATACGAAAATGGCACTGCAATAATTAGACAACATAAAGATACAAACGAGATAAAGATAGCAAAGGGAGTAAGACAAGGGGATACAATATCACCTAAACTATTCACTGCGATCCTAGAAAGCATCTTTCGGAAAACTGACTGGGAGGGGATGGGTATAAACATAGATGGAGAATACCTAAGCAACTTAAGATTTGCCGATGACATTTCTATGACGTCGGAAGCACCCGAAGAATTACAAAACATGCTAACCGATCTAAATAGGGAAAGTAAAAAAGTAAGCTTAAAGATGAACAGAACGAAGACAAAAGTAATGTTCAACGATAAAGTCCCCAAAAAGGTCATAAAGATAGAAGGTGAGACTCTAGAAGAGGTCGATGAATACATCTACCTAGGCCAGGTAATAAAGCTAGAGAAAGTCCATGACTGCGAAATAAAACGGCGCATAACGATAGGTTGGAAAGCATTTGGTATGAATAGAGACATTCTGAAGAGCACCTTGCCAATGTGCCTAAAGCGTAAAGTATACAACGGCAGCATAATACCAGCCATGACTTATGGATGCGAAACATGGAAATTAACCAAACGAGCCGAACCAACTCAGAATAGCACAGAGAGCCATGGAAAGAGCAATGCTGGGGATAACTCTAAGAGATAGAAAAAGATCAACATGGATCAGAGAAAAGGGTATTATACAACTAATTAAAAAGCAAAAATGGAGATAGGCTGGCCACCTAGCAAGAAGAGATGACAATAGATGGGGGAAAAGACTAACCGATTGGTGTCCATAGGACAGTAAAAGAAGTAGAAAAAGACCAAACGCAAGATGGAGGGACGAGATAGAAAAGTTTGCCGGTAAAACTTGGCAGAGGTTAGCACAAGATAGGTCGTCATGGAAAGAAATGGGAAAGGCCTTTGTCTAGCAGTGGACTTATAACGGCTGCTGCTGATGATGATTATAGACTATAAATTTCAACGAATTCCGTAATTTTGGAAGTAAAAAA
This sequence comes from Architeuthis dux, assembly GCA_006491835.1. Classification (NCBI taxonomy): domain Eukaryota; kingdom Metazoa; phylum Mollusca; class Cephalopoda; order Oegopsida; family Architeuthidae; genus Architeuthis; species Architeuthis dux. The sequence continues at coordinate 86,501 of VCCN01000192.1, read as the reverse complement.
ACGCATTTTACGACAACAAATAATGCATTTTAAAGAACGGTAGGCTAAAACGTTATCGTAAGTTTTTTGTTTACTTAACTAAAACTAAGCAAGGGCGTATTGTTTAACAACAAGTCAAAATTATTATTCATTTTCTTTTTGCATTCACTACATTTATTTCAATAGGGGTTCAATTTCGTTTTTAGTATTTATATAATCTAAAAATATTACGTTTTAAAACTATATTGATCACATATTGCTCTATCATAAAATTGATAAATAACTGAAGTTAACGTTATTTATTTTTATTTTTAGTAGATGAAATATTATAAATCATTATCATTAATTTTTATTAATACTATCTACCTTCATCTTAATTTTTAAATGCTTTTTATCACAACTTTACTCAGGCCTGTTTACCTTCAGCATTGAATAAGCAAAAACATTGATATTGTCTACGGAAGGATAACTGTACCTACATTTATAATTATATTAGAAACGGGAACACCATTGAATATACAGTGCCGTCAGAACGAAATTCATATTGCGTGTTGCGAGCGAAGCTGGAAAAATGTTTTTATACCACGCCCTTTAGATCGCTGGAAAACACCCCTATTGTAAAAAGTGCACTATTTAATTGGATATGTAGGAATTGGGGTCTCTACAAGGTTGTTATGTTGAAGGATGGACAGTAATAGTAGTTGGTGTCCTGACTGTGAGGGAGGAAGGAGGTCACGTGGTCAAAAAGAGGAGGAAAGGCCATCGGCCATATAGGTTTTTGGCGGTCAATACAAACAAAGGAAATATAAGGAATCAAAACAAAAGGCGTCAGATTTAAAATGAAAAAAATAAGGTTGTATTTAATAAAACATTGCAATGAAAAGGGTACAATAAAACAGGGATACACATATATGTAAAAGGAGTTAGAGTGAGAGGTTTTGTTGTGATGAAGAGTTATGTTAAAAGGGGGTTTTCTGCCTTTAGCCGGTTTTCGTGTTCCGAAATAGATTTTGTGAGAATGCAGCGTTAGTTATGTGAACTAAATCCTTAGGTGATAAGTGCGACTAATGATGCCTGCTCTCAGCAAAAGAAATCGGTTATTAAGAAAATTTGATAGAAAGGAGAAGATGCCAGGCATGTAGGAAAGATAGTTTCTAACCAGGAAGACATTTTAAGGAGTTGCTCCGCTAAATCTGATGTTAACAGAAACTAGTCATCGATGGTCTTTGTAAATTCTCGAAAGGGCCTATATTTGAGGCATTCATTCCTAGTTGTGGCGAAAAAGAATGTGGAGAGAATGACCAAAGATTTTGAAGTAAGAAGAGACGGCATTTGAAGAAAATGTCCGTAGTTAAAAGTGGGCCCTAGGCAACCCAAACATTAAGTGGAAAAAGGAAGAGATATTTTACGTGCCAGAAGGAAGTAGACACGGGCGAATGAAGCACTGCTGGAGCAGGCTACAAAAGGCCATGATAATCGACAAACTAGGATTTTTATACTCGTGCTTACGTCACAAAAAAAGGAAGTTAATATTTACTTTCGTACTTAATAGGGTTCAGAGCTGGCCCCGTCGAGATGACAAAGCCAGCTTGATATTTTTAACCCTATTTTAGTACTTTGAGAAATATGACCGCTACAGATATATGATGATATTCAAATATCTAATTGATGAAAATAATTATGAACAAAAGGCTCCTATGGGAATTTTTGAAAATAGAACTTCAAAATCAGTCAGAAATTAATGTATTTTCCAAATCATCCACAGACTTTTTCTTTTATTAATCATATTGACTGAAAAATTATAACTAAGTTCTTTATATTCATTTACAGCGATTTCTTCTCATTTTACTTTCTCCGTGCAATTCACTCAAGCAAAGACACTTCGATTAAAAAAATAGAAAGGAATTGACCTGACCGTAAAACGCAAAAATCTCCCTCTTCTTTAAATTGTTCTTCTGTGACCTATGCTTGCGTGCCTTTATGCGCTACATTTATTTTCTTACTCAAATCTCTGTTTCTAAATTGTCCAAAAATCTGCTTTCTACCCTTTCAACAAATTCGTATGCAACGTCAATCAAGCTTATATTGTCAACTCTTTCTTTCTGTACATAAAGCATCATTAGATGGTCCATTCTGCGATTTTTTGTCATAGACCTCAAGTATGTTTTTACTCGTTTCACGATGGATAAATATCTCTCACTGATAGCATTGGTTGCTGGCAATACAAGGAGAATCTTTGTAACTTTAATCACCTCCAACATTGCAACTTTTCTTGAATAGTCAAGTCATCATTGATAGTGAATTTTGTCAATTCAAATTTAAAAACCTGTGGTTGGAAGCAAAAATGGCAACTGTGCTCAAACCTATATCTGCTGATATCATCACATAGTTGGAGCAGACCTCTCTTAACTTGTTTTCCCATGGCTGATTACTGATTGCTTTCAGGAACATCTCCTGTAGAAAGACGTATTTTCGGAAATCTGGCTGGTCAAATCTCTCTTTGATACAATTGTTTTCTGTATCAAGTGCCTGAATATAGATCTGATGATAATTTTGGATTTGATGGGGAGTGGTGAGTTTCTGCATTGTTATCATCAAGCCTTCATAGCAGCCTCCTTTTGCATAGTGTTGCATCATCAACATTGAGCTCTCTTTTCTTTTCAATACTCACTCTAAGAACAGATCATAAACATCATTGATACAATCTTTTGATAGTGTCTTAATGATATGTTGAGCAATAGCTTCTCTGTGACAGTCTGACGATTCATGTTTGTGGATTCCTTTGTCATTTGCCAATGCTTTTTTTCCAATTCTGGAAACCTGTCTCATTGAAAACAACTTCACCTTTTGTTGAGGAAATCATGTTGTGCTGAAGTGCTTTAATACAGATAAAGCAGAATGTTGAGTCGGAATCTGCATCATAGTGCAACCACTTGAATTTGTCGAACCATGATGATTGGAAGGACCTTTTGAAATTTTACTTTCCAAATGTCAGGGCTGGGAACTTCTGCTGCTGGTTCGGTTCTGTCTATAACTTGATATGGGCACTTGGATTTTCTGATACAACGCTGGTTGTTTGTTCAGACATAGAAATTGATGGGGTGGGTACTTCTGTTTCTGTTCTCCTATCGCTAATGACCTCTTGCTCATTCTTTTCTTCATCTCTACTTTCTTGAGGCTCACTCCTCCCTTTGATGTAAAACATTTTGTTATGTTTGCATCTGTTGGAGTCGATTGATCGGGCATCTTTTTAGACATTACGGTCGTTGAATTGAAAATCCACAGAATATAGTATTTTTAAAAAAGTACCTCTATGACTGAAATCATTAAGATTCCGTCAAAACCAAGCGCAAAAACAAATCTACCTTAGAATCGAGTGAACTTGAACAAGCGGAAGGAATTTATATGAATGTTTTATATAAAGGTTTCGATTAAAGTTTCGATTAAAGTTTTGGTAATCAATTAACAAACAGAACTATCGATAATGAAGTGCTATACATTTTGATTTGCAAGTAGGGGAAGTTAATAGGTACTCATCTTTATCGTCTCCATTCACGCTGGTTAATGTTTCCTGCTCCATGCACGTACCCATTCCTATTTAAATAAGTCGATTATGGAAATAGACCTTTCCTGGGTTTCTTTGTTAAAATGAGCCTGACACGGCGCGTATGCTTTCAAGCATACACACCAGTCGTGGTAAGGTCAAACAACAAATTATACATCGAGACGGGAACGAGGGATTAAAAACGTGATGAAGAATAATGTGTACGTACAGATAAACAAGCCGGGAAACAAAACAATAGGGCAATAATTGTAGTTTATATCAAAACATTAAACAGGAAATATTTTGGGTAGAGAAAATAGTCCGGTTGACCGTTGAGGGAAATTTTGGGGAGAGAAAATAGTCCTATTTAGGAAAATCAAATAGTGGGTTTCAAAATGTTCAAATGGTTGAAAATGTTGATTTGGTCCACAGCCTTTTTCCCCGGCAAAAGAAAGAAGAAGAAGAAGAAGAAGAGCCTATATCTCCTCGAAGATAAGATGATCGTGTCTCCCGATCGTCAGGTGAAAAACACCAATCGTATTTTTCCCACCGCCTCCGCCCGCTAGCTACGAGTAGCAGGCTTTCGTCCCTCTGTCGTCCTCCACCGTTCCTGGCGCTACGGCTGCTGTCTTCCTCCTCTTTTCTTCCACCCCCGCGCCGAATTCAAATCCCGGGGAAACGACATCTTCATGAGATCTTTCCTTTGGCTTTCGCGCGCTAATTTTTTACATTTAGGGGGGGACGAGATTCTCCTGTATCCCTTCTTTTGTTTACAATTCCTTCGTTCCTCAAAGGGCCATAACTCCAGATGCACGAACCAAGAGTTATCTCCATTCCATTCTATTACATTGCCCCACAAGTTTTTTGGCATTTATGTAAAAAAAACTAACTATTTATCGCTGTACGAGTTCTCTACTCAAGTAATCACCCTATTCCTAGTTTCTTCCGAATCTTCTTTTTTCTGAGATACTCAGCTATATCCCAACCACCAGGTGTTATCGGCAATTCACCACGGGAGCGTCTCTGTCTGACAAGTTGTGTGCAAGAGTCTTTCCCATATTTGTTGACTTCATTTCTGCTTTCATCAAAACTGGGTGACTGTCTCCCTCCACATTTGTATTCTCCGTTAGCCTCAGTACCATTTCCCATTTTCTCTGAATCATTATTCTGATTTCTGCCCATCTCATCCTTGTTTGGGAACTTATTTTTTATGTCCGCTATCTTGCCACTGTTAAGGGGCTTTGTTTCTTCCCGTCCCACTTGTCCCATTTCTATCAGTACAATTACATTTGTACTCTCTCCGTTTTTTCCATTTTGGTGCTGGTTTATTGCAAGAGTATCTGATGCTATGTCCAGTTTTATGTTCTCTTCCTTTATCAGAACATCCACTTTGTCAAATTCAGGTTTATTTCCATATCCCTCGTCTTCTGATTCAAAAGTATTATCGACTCTTCCATGTGATCTCGGATTATCGGCTGGCATTCACCCAGCCTGTCCTTCTCCACGAGCGCTAGAGTCATTTTCGAAATTTTCCGCTCAGCTACTTCCGAACTTTTCGAAGTTGGCGCGTAAACCTGGATTACCTTTAGCGTGAATCTTTTGCTTAGTCTAACTGTTATCCAAGCGACCCTGTCTGATATACTGTCAACTTATTACGTTGCGCGCGATGTTGTTATTAACTAAGAATCCTATGCCACTGAATTTATTATCGTCTCTTCCTTTATAATAGAATAGGTGGTTACTTACCTTAAGCTTTAGAAGATTTTCTGTGGGTTTCACTTATACCTACGATGTGCCAGTCGATGTTGTCCAATTCCATTTGTAGTTGGTCTAGTCTATGGTCTTCAGCTATACCATGAACATTGTAAGTGTAGATCTTCATGTTGTTTAGTTTGTTTAATGTCCAAGAGTTTGTCTTGCTTGGACAGTGTCTGCTCGCATTCGAAGGCACATTGCCCGCAGGCACACGAAGCAATGCGGTTGGACCTTTGTTAGGAGATGATTCAACAGGAACGCTACGATATTTATATGGTTGTGCTGTCATATTGGATTTGGGAAGGTGGTGGCTGATTTGGCTCACCCATTGCCAGTAGTTTCTGGTGAGCGTTTAGGTGGTGCCACTTTATTCGGTATATTCAGTGGGGCCCTATATATCTACAGGGGGTCTCTGTGATCCACGCCGTCTTAGACGGTAGCACATATATCTATGGGGCGTTCCCCTTTCGCCACCTGGGGGACGTGCAGGGTAGCAGAGAGATCCTGCCCCTCCAGATGTATGATGGTTGACTTGAAACGGACCAACTTTGGAGTGTTTACTGTAAGTTACTATAGCTACTTGGTAATGTTAGTTCATTCATTCATTTCGGTCCCTTATCTCTTGAAGTCACGACTTATAAAAGTCCACAGAAATCATTTCGTCTTCTTCTCTGACGGTGCCTAGACGATGTTATTTAGTCTAGGGGCTTCGTCAATTGTCTTAGCTGATAAGAAGAGGGAGATGGATTTCGAATATCGTATTTCCCGCTGCTATATTATAGGGTGGTTACTCTTCAACTGGGAGGGTTTTTGTTTTTTCAAATAACGGAACATGGACTCATTTAAAGCTAGTACAATGTTTAAGATGTAGCTTCTAGAACAATTAACTGAATTAAGTTTGTTAGTAGACAGAATAATTTAAGAATATTTTTGTTTTGGGGGAACTTACGGATACCGGAAAGAAATATTTCGCCTTCTTCTCTGACGGTGCCTAGACGATGTTATTTCGTCTAGGGGCTTCGTCAATTGTCTTAGCTGATAAGAAGAGGGAGATAGATTTCGAATATTGTATTTCCCGCTGCTATATTATATGAGAGGGTGGTTACTCTTCAACTGGGAGGGTTTTTTGTTTTTTCAAATAGACAAGACTAATTATGGTTCATATATGTTGTGGAGCATTGGTTGGTAATTTGTTCTCTAGTTAAGAGTTACCACCAACATGGAAGTTCTGGGGTCACCAATGTTGATGTGAAAAAGAGATGTAAATTGTAGTTGTAGGAAAAGAGGAAAAATGAAAACTGAGTTAAAAGAATAATGAATGAGTAGGTTTATTACCCCCTTTAAAGTGTTGTAGTGACAACTGATTGATAAGAGGTTGTGTTAAATTCAGGTTGTTAGTGAGTTTACTTGGAGGTTGGTCCAGTCAGTGCTGTTACATATACAATTACTACTACATGTAGTAATTTTACATGTAGAGCCAATTACGTCCCCTTGCTGTGACATCACTGGCTGCTTCCTGTTCTTTGGTATGAAACAGATCTTTATTATATAATCATAATCCGTACCCATGCTGATCTACATAACATCATCAGCATATAACAAGTGCTGATGAGTTGGTGAAGTTATGAGTTAGTGAAAACCTCGATGAAGGAAAATGAAAGAATTCTGGCTCTAGAATCGAAATTGCTGTTTGAGAAAAACACTGGTGAGATGGGTGTTTGTGAGTTGTTCGAGGAACTAACTGCTGTCTATCAGGTTTGGCACTGTTTTTATAAGGGTAAAGACTAGGCACAGTGAAAACTAATTGATGAGAATATCTATATATTTTTTGAGTGAAGCTTCGATTGGCCAGAGTGGTAGTGTGCTATGATCATAGTTCCCTCTAAGCTTTGCAACCTGTGCATGCCCAATTTAGAACCTGCGCACAAAGGAAAGTAATGTGCACACAAAAGGTTAGTTACCTAAAATATTGTAGTAATTAATAATTATACATATACTCATAATTATAAGTACAATAATAAACTATTTGAGAAAATTAAGGGACAGAAATGAACATTCGTATTTTGGGGTTATTGATGTTTTATTCAATGGAACAACAAACTGAACAAAGTAGTTCAAATTATAGAATACAATCTTAAATAAATACGTTACTTCGTAGAAAGCAGTCATACTTGTATAATATTAAAACAGTGGTTCCTAATATTTTCATTATCAAGGACCCCTTTAATTTAAATGAATTTTCCCATGGACCTCAGTCTGCCTACTCAACAAGCTCATGGACCCCCAGTGTTACATTCATGACCCCCTCCCTGTCTGTGGACCCCAGGTTAGGAACCACTGCTGAAGCATTCAGGGAGCACATGTTTTTATCACAGAAAAGAAATTTGGGCAGCACAAGATTTTTGCGCACACTGACTAAACATTACAAGGAACATTGGCTAGTATTCTCCCGAAGTTTATAAAATTCCTGGGATCGTCTCATAGTGGAAACTTGTACATATGTATGCTTTCCTTTATCAATGTAAAGATTATATCTGACATTAGCAATTATTAATCTCTATATATGTATGTATCTATGTCTATATGTGTATGTTTTTAATATGAATAAACACGCAGAGAGTTTAACCAACAGCCTCCTTTTTACAAGCCCTGTTTCCGGTCACGAAAACGGGAGCCTGGAAGTGGGAGCTAGGAAGGGTCCTCAGTTCTATACAGGCAAACAGCCCTGTCAACACGTGTCTCTTTCGTTCCGTCTCTTTTCTTAACATGTTAAACACGGTTACCAACCAAATGTGTTCGAACTACACACAGCTAAAACAGAAAGAACAACAAAGTGAACAAAGGCACTAAATAACATTATAATGGTGACGAAGTAAGAGTACAATAAAAAAAATTTTAAAATGCGCCATAATACTGGCTACGAGTAAAAAACCACAAAAAAACCCCACATTATCCGACCCACATGCAAAAAAGAAAATGGATATCCCTAAATCTCTGATTTTCGTCAGGCTCGCTGTAGTGGTGGAAAGCTACCTGTATACCAACCCACTACCAGCTCCCAAATACATACAATCGCATCCAACATACATATACTTGTTCGAGGCCCAAACTGAAGAGCCAAGCCAGTCACCAGTAGTGGACTAGGTGGGGGAAACGAAAACAGCAAAACGAAGCCACACACAAAAATATCAGTCTCCTTAAACAATCTCAACCTGACACGAAAACATCAACAAATACACAAAAAACAAAGGCAAACCCATAAACAGAAAAAAAAATCAGCAGTTCTTCACAGACAACAGCCCTGTCAACACATGTATTTCGTTCCGTTACAGTTACGAACCAAACGCAGCTAGAACAGAAAGAACAACAAAGCGAATAAAGGCACTAAATACTAGACAACATTATAGGATCGTCCCTTAGTTTCAAACCCACAAAGTGGAAACTTCTACATATGTATGCTTTCCTTTATCAATATAAATATTATATTTGACATTAGCAATTAATATTACAGTTCAATGTTACACCAGTTTGCGTTTGTGATATTTTTTCCTTTGTTGCTAATTATTAATTATATTTATATTCCTTAAAAGTTGAAAGCAATTTGTTACTGTTTTCCTCAATTTTATCAATATATTCTTTTTTATTCTAATCTAGGAACAAGAGTTTATGTTTACCTAACACCAATATGGAGAAAGAAGATTCAGGGATTATGTGGAAATTTTGATCATGATATTAAGAATGATTTAACATCAAGACGTGGCATAATTGAAGTTCCTTATAGATGTTATGAATCTTGGGCAGATACACCATGTAGTACTAATCCTGAAGATATTGAACCCTGTAAGGTAATTACTACATTTATTTTCATCAAGAAAGAATTGGGAGATTTATTTAACTTTAATAAGGTTATTCATTAAAAGATTTTAAAGCATACTTTTCAATGATTGTTTTGGACTCGCCATAATTTCAAATTTGCAATCATTATACATTATGATCATTGATTTAATTTGTGAACTAATGTGCTTTCACATTTAAAAATATTAAATTCTTTTAGGAAATCAAAACAATTCATCTTTATCAACCTAATATACATTTTTCTTTAAAGTTAATTAAAAGGAAGTCATACCATATTTCCTAGCCTATAAAATTGTTTATATGGTCAATTTTCAGTGCTTGATTTCTTATCCATACTACTAGAGCAGTGGTTCCCAACCTTTTCAGGCCTTTCCCACTTTTGTCAATAAGATTATTAGTATTCCCCCTTCCATTTATTAGACAGCTTTATAATAAGAATTAGTTTAATTTTATAATTGTACAGCTGCTGCTGTATGTCTGTTACTCAAAGGATGTAAGCGAAAATAATTAGGAACACATCATAATTTCCAATTTATTAAAAATAAAAGAATTCTGTTATTGTAACTGATATACACATCAATGTGATCTCTGTTCTTGTTTATTTGCTACTAGTTCTTCGATTTGTGGGTCTATTAGTGAGAGAGCACATTTTAAATCATTCTCAACTTGGAGCTTATTTCGAGCCTTCGACTTGATAGATAGAAGTGTGGAAAACCATATCTCTAGACTGGACTTTTATATTTACCAATAGCCTTATTCCCCTTTGGACTACCCAAATTCCCCACCTGGGTGAATTCACCCCTGGTTGGGAACCACTGTATTTGAGCATTGGATGCAGTGTACAATTTGGATACTGTAATTTGGGAAAATTGCATTTTATAGACTGGCAAATATAGTAAAGCTTAACTCCCAAAATCATTCAGTTTTGATCAGGAAAACAGCTAGCATAATTTATTCTCTTTTTAAACATACTAATTTTCAGACAAATGGGATGAAAAGATGGGCATCAGCAAAATGTGGGATAATAAAATATGGCAAAACCTTTGAAAAATGTCGTGGTAGTCTTACCCAGTCTGTAGTTGAGGAACACTATAGACAATGTTATCAGGATTCCTGCAGGTAAAGTGTCACAATTGTTTTTTGAGCTCTTACAAAAGATATGTAAGCTGTTATGAATTAGGCTTATACTTGAAAATAAATTTATTTGAAAAAAACTTTTTTGATACTAATTAATCAATGTTTGCTTATCAGTATCAATGAAAATTATTGTTAACTTATTTAGTCGAGGGCCCAGCAGGGTCTACCGTGCACCCCCATCCCTCGATGATCCTACATTTAGGATACCAACATGTTCCTTGGATGTCCTCTTTCAGAAAAAAGATGTCCAAAAAATTTCTCCGCTGTTTGATTAGTTTTAATGTTCGTTTAGAG